>JAPDSC010115387.1:0-38954 GCA_026290005.1 Latrodectus geometricus
TTAGATTCCTTTTATGTATGCATTCACTTTGTGATGAATTCATATTGGTTAGATTAAAATTCATTCATAAAATATTCCAAAGTTTACATAAATTGTAAATGATAAAACATAGTATCCTGTATAACTATACATCAGAGATTACTCTGATATATATTTAAAGCAATAATATTATTAAATCTGCAAAAGTCCTTTTCAGAACAATTTACATTTAATATATTCAGAAAGAATACTGTGCCTCCTGTGCTAATACTGTGCTAATTTAAAAAAATAATAATATAAAGCGTTAGATTACTTTTTGAGTGCTTCAACTTCAATAAAAAACATATAGGTATTATTAAAACACATTATTTTTTCCTGAATTCTTTGAAAATTTAATATTTGTTTATCCTATGCCTTTTTGACATTGTATATTTCAAGTGCTTAGAATGTCGCTTTAATGTGTATATATATGTTCAAACAATATATCTGATGACTAGAAATTAAGCGTAACGAACATTTAAAACAATTTATTTTAGTACCAAATTAAAAAAATATTCAAATAACCATAACTTAAAAATTTCATTCAATCTATTCTTTAATTTTTCATTTTTGACTAAAATTGTTTTATTTATTTTATCTCATAAGTAATATAAGCATTTAACAAATTAGTAGTAATAAATTTTCCTATTATGTCAAAAATTAGTTTTTTAAAAAAATAAAGTATATGAGAGAGGAAATTCTTTCCATTAAATGATATACTTCAAATACATACCCTATATACTCATAATTAGAAATATATCATATGTATTTCCCTAATGATGTACATATAATTACTGAAATGACTGATTATTCGAGTCAGTGTCTTTTACAATATTTTGCATTTAAATGATAATTATTTATAAAAATTCTGAATGTTCTTATTTTTCATGGAAAGAAAACATTGAGGACTTAATTAATTAAAATGTTTTCTATTTAGAAATGTTGTCAGAAAAATTATTAATTTATTAATTATAATAAAAAAGTATTTAATTTGAAGTTTCACTGTAACATTGTTTACTATAATTTTGATCAACTCTCCTTGGAGGCGACATATATAATGCCAGCTGAATTGCTAGTAATAAATAGTTGTTTTTTAATGATATACTATTATAATTATGAAAAAGTAATGTTTTATATTTTGAAATATTATCATTTACAAACCTCTATTGAATTTATTATCTTACAAAAATTTAGAGAATAAATTTATAAAAAAATGTCTGTTATAAGCTTAAGCAGAATATATCTTTAAATAATCCACATATGTTTCAAAGAGCATTTTGACGAAAGCCAACTCTCAGTCTATGAAAAAGAAAATCATTTAAACTTACCTTGGTTTATATTATATTTTAAAATGTATTTTCTTTGTTTGTAAACTTTGGGAAGCTATCAATATTCCTCATCTTGCTTTTCAGTGTTTTATATTTTGGAAAATATTAACAATAAAGGAATTACAATTTACCATATTTAGTTCTAATACAAAGGCAACTTTTGTTTTGAACTAGGAGTGCCACCACAAATCATGTGGTGGCTTGAAGTTAATTGGCACTTCATTTTTCATGGCTTTAATAAATTCAGATTAGTTATATTGGTTGATAATTTCTTTTTAAAAACTTTTAATGCTTAGTCTTTTTGTAAAATAATATTGTGACCTACAATTGCATAAATAAAATTTTTAATATGATGTTTCAAGTGATTATTAGAACATTTGAGTGAAAATTTTAAATTATAGTTTTTTAAAAATTAAAATATAAAACATTAAACACAAATGCATATGTATATTTATGTGTGTGTAAAACTCCACTCACTCGCGTGTATATTATGTCCGTATTTCTATTATTTTAATATATATTTATTTAAAAAATGTCACTTGAAATAGAAGAAACAAGCTTATTTTAAATATTTAATTAGTCTCACCTTTGCTTTTAAATTCTAGAAGAAAATATGTCAAGATACTAAGAAATGGATTTTCATTCCGTTATTGACGAACAATTCGATGCTTTTGATTTTGTAATACAACAATATTTATGCGTGTGATATAAACGAAATCCTTGCAAATAGTTAAGGAGAGTCATTTCTGCAATCATTGCAAAAGAACATATTTTTCTGAGGATGAAAGTATCTGGAAACACAAAAATGCATAATTAATCTTTCAAGTAATTACTTCCGCAAGAAAGAAGATTCATTCATGACTAAAGATGATTTCATTCATTTTTTCCAAATCGTTGAATAAATGTGTCAATAATATTAATAAATACAAAACGAAGTATAGCATTTCATACAAAGATATTTTCCTTTAAGATTCATAATCAACTATTAAATAAACATGTCAGAAATTGGATCATAGATTAAATTCTAGAGTATTTTTAATGAAGTGGATTTGACTTTTCAATTCGATAATTTATGTTACTATTATATTTTATGTATGTGTAATTTATGTAGGAAATGTAAGATTTAAATAAGTAACTACATGAAAAAGTTATATTTATAAATTTATATTATTTTGCATACATTTATTTCAAAAATTATACATGAACAGAATAAATTGTCAAGAAATTAAAATTTTGTGTGTAAATTGACAGTCATGAAATGTATTTTCTTATGTCAACATATAGACAATAACGAATCTCTCAGATAGGAATATCACTTTCATAGATATCAAAATATATTTACTATCAATAATTTCTATTTAACTGTAGAAATGACTTTAAAATCTAATTTAAAAAATGTATTAGTAAATGTCCAATATATTAATGGAGAACTCCACTTAACTTGGTAAAAAGTATTATGAAATGATTACTACATTTACTGCTCCTACTTATAAAATCAAATTAGTGCTGGAATAATTTAATATTTATTTTAAACTTATAAAAATGTATATGATAATTATATCAACTATAATATTCTTTTTGCATTTTTTGCAATAAATCTAATAGTATATACAGCTATATATTTAATTATGGAAACATTATCGATATGAATGTACCAACATAATTATTTTTCACAGCATAAAATAGAATGAGGAAAATAATCATTTTACATTGCATATATTTCAAATGAAATATTTTTATATTTCATTTAATTCATTAACTGATCTCTAGTCTTAAAGCTATACATATTAATTAAAAAATAAAATATATTAATCTTTTAAACTATTTTGAGTGGCACACACACTTAGAATCTCCTATTTATAGCACTACTTTTTATTCAATTCATTAAAAATATCTTCTGCTTTTTAATGTCTTCGAGAAAGAACGCTTTCCTTTCCAAAATAGGTTTTCAAGGAAAGTATATTTACCTTTCAGATTATAAGAGAAAAGTTTAAAGTAGAATAAACACATTCATCTAAGATATGCTAAGGAAATTTTCATAAAATTTATGAAAGTTTCCACAGGTTTGATCAGATTACGACGTCATTAATTATAATTGCAGTGAAAGGTTTTTTTTTGTGGTCGTCATAAAGATGATATGTTTTGAGCAGTTTTTAATTAAAATCTCATGCAGTCTTGATTGAAGAAATTCATGATCTTTGAAGGAATTCATGATCAGTCGATTTGAAAGGAATTCATGATCTAAGTATATGTTAAAAAAACAATATTACTAAATTTACTATCTTAAACTCACAAGTTGAAATTAAATTAAACATTTCATGTAGAAATTACTTAATATACGTGTTTCACATTCATTTCAAAGCCTTGCATTAATTTAATCCTTTTTTGCTTATTTAAATTTAAAACGATAGTGTCCTAATTTTAATTTACGTAAATAAAATTGTCTAAATGCATTTAAAATGCTTTTTAAATAAAATTTATCTTTTTCTTTCTTTTTTTTTTACCTTACTTTTCTTCCTTTCTCCATTACCAACAATGCTATGATTTTTAAATGAATTATTAAACATAACACTCTCAATTCTTCCTTATATGGAGTCTAATAAATAAACATTAATGAGGAATCTGAATTTTCTTTTATCAATATTAATCATTCATGCATCATAACACCTTTGGAATTTTTATTGTTCGTTTTACTTCAACAATAAAATATTCAGCATACTTTAAAATAAAATAGTTTATTCATTTGTGTATTTACACTTTAGACATTAGAAATTAAGAAACATTTACTTGTTAGAAAATTTAAGTTATTCAATTTAATGCTCTAAATGTTTCAAAGGAATTTAATTAAATATTTGACAAGTTTTGTCATGACAAATGCATGAATAGTTTGCCGATATGTCATTCAATTGTAATGAATTATATCTTCAAATAATTAGCTGTGACGTAGTTTGCATTTTGAAATTTATTCACACATAATCTGCTTATGAAAACTGTGTTTTAATCTTTTAATTTATACAAACATTTTCTGTAACTCAAATATGATTTCTCTTCATTTAAGAGTTTTTAAATAAGATATTTAAAATATTTTTGAATTAAAAATATTATACATTTAATATATGTGTTTATTGATAAAAAATGTAAGGACCTGTTTAATATTCGAAGTGATGATATATTTCTAAATCCTATTTATTTTTTGTTTAAAATAGTCCACAATATTATCATTCATTAATTTTATATTAAATTTTAAAATATCTATTTAATTTTTCATTTATTTGCCTAGTAAATTATTAAATCCTTTATGGGCAAAAATTTAAAATTAAATTATTATATTGCTCTTTTACATTATGAATAAATTAATGCCAATAATGAATAAATGAGTTATCTAAATTTTTATTGTTCTTTGTTTAATTCTAATTTTGAAATATATCTTAAGATATAGTTCAAGGAATAATTAAAAAAATATATAAATATAAAGTGGTTTTAACATAAATGCTTAATAGAAAAGCATAAGTGTTTAGTAGAAATCGTTAACCATATGTGTGCTTTAAAGAGTATTTCCTTATTTTAAATGTACCTTACTATACCAAATAGTTAACTTTCATTTTAAATGTCCATTAGTTAGTTTTCTTTATCTGGTAAAGAATGGTAGAACTTAACTATGTTCTGTTTTTATAATCACAATGTATATTTACATGTATCACAATGCCTTTTTTATAATATCCAGCTTTCAATTATTCACATTTAATACCTTAATTTATGTATTACATGTATATCAGTATTTGTAAATCAGGAAAACCTAACATACCCATCAGAACAAATGTTTAAGCTAAACTTTTATGTGTAAAACATTAATATAGTATAAGGATAAAAGTAAGGCTTTTTCATTGTAGTTTATAGGAGAAAAATCTCTCTGAATGTTTTGAAAATTGCCATTGTTTTTGCCATTTAAACATAGATCTTTTAAATACATGACTCTTTGAGATTATATTGCAGTAATTGCTTAATTTTCTTATATTGTGGTGAAACATGGTATATAAGAAACACTGGGCTATCCCAAGTTCATAAAGAATAGTGGAAACTTGTTGAGAACAAATCAGAAAGACAAAGTTTCATAATAACACAATTTTATTGTATTATTAAAATTTAAATAATTTCATTGAACATTCTTGATTAATTATCTTATTAATATACAAATTTCTTCAAAATGAATTTGTAAAATATTGTGGTCAAGGTCCTGAGGAAGAGATTAAAAAGATTCACCCCCTTTATAGTACACTCTTGCATCACTCCTGGTAGGTCACTTCAGTCGCTTAGATTTACTTAGGATCTACATTCACTATCTCATTGCTTCGGTATTCTCAGTGAACTGGTCTGATCCGTCACTCTCATTTGTAAATCTGCTTTATCTCTGTAATCGCAGGTTTGTTCTGTCTCTACCTGTAGTAGGTCTGTTCCATCTCTCTATCTCTTTTTCTCTTTCTCTCTATCATTGGAGGCTTATTCTATTTCTCTATCTCATCAGAGGCTTGTTCTATTTCTCAATTTGCCAGTTCAACTCCTTTACTTTATAGTTGTCTTCATCTCTCCTCCCACTTCTTCTATTGATTATTTTTGATCATAAAATGAATACGTATCTTCTAGCATTCCAGCGAATGGTCAGAAATCTCTCCTACAAACCCTTGATTGGCCACACACAAATACAAAAGAGAACGTTTTTATATTACATGGACGACCCATGCATACCAAGGGGAAAATAACCCTGTGATGTAAAATTGCTATAAACTTTTCCTGCAGATTTCAGGTGCCACTTTGAAATGTCAAGTTTTATTTCTTTATGACACTTGTCTCATTGTATTAAAATTTTTAGGAATTTCCTTTTTTTTTATATTTCAAACACTACTGCCGAGAGGAATTGCTATTGAATTCACTGTACAATAAAACATGTGTTTCCTCTCCGGCTCCATTTATGTCTTTTGCACTACGACATCTGACATATCTGATCTTCAGATTTTCTTTTTTTTGTAGCAATTAAATTTATCTCTTATATCATTCTATATATGTCTTATATCAACTTTAGTAGCGGAACTAAGAGCTTAAGATTCAGCACTCTCACTTTTTGTTGAATAATTCATAGGTTTCATTTTCTTTTATGAATATCTGTAAAAAGTAGCTTAAAAGGAATTATTCTATGACTGTACATCCTTGTGCAAAAACTGATGAGCGATGAGTGCAAATCATTTCGGTGAGACTATTTTAGTATTATTAGTAGGTGATCACAAAGAATTTATTTTGCATTGAAATTTATATAAACTTAATAAATTCCATGGTAATTTTATTAATGTGAAAAAATAATACGTTAATCAATCAAATGTAATATACGTTCTACATGGTAAACATCAAAATGTAACTAGCTCAGAGTTAATTCCATTAATACTGGTAAGGATATCAATTTTCAAAGACATTTTTCATTAATGTTTTTTAATTTTTAACAAAATATCAAATGTATTTATTTCCTGCATATTTTAAGAGCGTCGCTAAATTCACATAAAATTCTTTTATTCTTATTTACTCAATTTGTTATACTACCATTTATAAGATTATAATCGTGCTGAAATTTCTGTAAAAGTTGTTTATTTATAACATAAAGATTAACCACATTTTAATTTATTTTATTGTCCTACAAAAGACTGTACACAAAAACATTTTATCATTCCTTGATTAAAAAAATGCATTACATCTAACAATAACTTTGATCTGAAATAAAATTACGCTTAATTTTGAAAATAAAATTATGCCTTACAGTTTCATACTAATTATGATAAAGTATTCAAAATTTAATTTATGAGGATTTTTTTAAATCTTATCGTCTAACATTATATGTGAAAAAATAATTTTATAAATGTTTCTGAAAAATTAAGCCGATTATGAAAAATATTGTAATAAATTTGATGTACGAATTTTTCATGTATTTCTAAATGTGATGTTAAATATAGTACATACAATTTAAAACAAATATTTCTACAAAATAAATTTTAGTAGTCCTATCACAAATCATGTGCAAAAACTTTAAACATACTTCTTCTATTTTAATTATAAATAAAATCTAACAATTAAGCACTACTATATAATTCAAATTTCATTATAATATACTACTATAATTTTTATCTACCATGAAGTTCTGACATTACATTACTTACCTGAAAGATAACGTAAAGGAATCAGATAAAACATGATTAGTAAAATGTCGGTTGATACTATTATTTGAAGCCATTTTATACTATATTTAAAAAAAAGAGACATTCACAGTACTATGTAGAAACTCAAAATACTTAAGCATTCAACTTGTAAGAGATTATAAATAAAGCTAGCATATCCGAAACAAGCTCAAAGGACATTGCAATATAAAGCAGTATATTTTTCTTCAATACATACATTTACTTTATAAATGTTCTTTTAATTTTGTAATTATTTTATAATCTTATTAGTTGCTAAATTTAAACTAGAATTTTGGTTGTGAATATTGGTCTTTAAAACTGTTTTCTTAAAATTTTAATAACTATCCAAATATAGTACGAGAGATAATGGCAATTTGTAATTAATTATTCTATAATATTTTAAATTTATAATAATAAAATATTTTATTTAAATTATATATTACAGATCTAAAGTTATTATCATTTCATATATAAAAAAGCTTAATTTAATGTCTTTATTTATATTTTTTTGTTTCACTTTACTCATTTTGATAAAGTTAAGAATACATAAAAGTACTCTAAGTGAATTGGTCAAGGACATTTTGGATGACAAACAGGTCTTGGCAGCAAATTATTATTTTTTTTTTACCTCAAGTCTGTCTACTAAAAATTATAGTAGAAGTAGCTTCTACTAAAGCTGTTAAAGCTACACACTAAAGCATGACGTTTTAGTTGGATTAGAAACTTCCTGTTTCATTGCTCTTTCAGAGTTACACTATGGTAATACATTATCAAAGTCAAAGATCTTAAAAATAGGTATCTCACAGGTCCTTGTTAGTAACTACTTTCTTTTAATACCTATATTAATGATTAGATTTCTAAAAAAACAGAAATTGCTACGTTAAGTACCTCTTAATAAGATACATTTATTCGTTCTAACTTACTCGAACTATAAACTAACTACTGATAAATTTATTTTAGAATATGCACGTTCTACAAGTCTTTTTAAAAATATTTTACTTGAATATTGAAAAACAATCTTAGAAAATTATAATCTTAAAATTTATTTAAAAAATGTTTATTTATTTATTTATTTAGCGTTCATTTAAATTTTCTTGTGTTTTCAGGTATATGCATTTAAAAAAAAAGTATTTTTAAAAATATATTTTAATCAGAAACGTATACGAGAATATTAATAATTTTTTAAAACATGTATTAACTCAATATAATAAATTTCAGGACATAGGATTACGAAATATCATATTTGATTTATAAATAATTGAATATTATTTTACTTTTAATTGAATATTTAGTTATTTTTATAAGGAAAGAATAATTTGAATATCAATTTCTCATATAACCATTTTAATCTTTAAATGTTTGATTTAGTTGCAGTAATGTGATATATTTCATCAATTCAAGTTGTTTCATAAAATAATTAAACATTTAAGGAACATATAAGGAATTTATTAATTCTTAAGTTGTTTTTATTATAAAAAATATATGTGGGTTAAAAATTTGAAAAAGATTTGCCTTGAGGCAATGGACATAAGAAAGCTCCAGTCATAGAAATTTTTGTCATTTTATATTGAAAGAAACCATTATCTATATCTTTATAAACCATTATCAAACATATCATTTTGTATTGTATTAAATGTTTGTACTATATTGGATCTTTTTTTTGTTAATGTAAAAAGATCCTTCCAGAAGATATCAAATATGCTTATCAAAATTCTGTATAAGTGATAAATTCCATATCTATACATAAATTGAGAAGTATTATTTTTCTGTTATTTAAGATAACTTTCTATAAACTCATTCAAAATTTATAAATCATTCCTCTATGAAGAGCTTATTTTTTGGTTATTTTTATTTTTTTTAAATATTCATAGGTTCTGATAAAATCTTAGGTCGTGTAAGAAATGTCATAATAAATCATAATAAATATTTTTATTACATAATAAATATGTCATAAAAATCATAATAAAATAAAATAAAGTATTTTATTATGATCTTTTTTGTTTATATTTAATTAATTTATCTTAAAATTATTTTATGTTTTCACAAATTTTTATTTAAATTTTAAAAATAAATATTTCAAAGGTTTTTTCCAATGTAAGAGTCGTTTTTATACTTTTATCATACGAAAATAATTCAAGCTGAAATTTAAATACTGTTTCCAAATTCTTTTTTTAAAAAACTGGAAAAATGTTATAATCATGTGAATTAAAGCTTTATTAGCAAATAATTTTTTCATTGTATTGCATTGATATTTAAATTTTGTTTCACCTTCTTCATCCAAATATCTAAAACTTCGATGGATAACATAAAATAATAAGTTAAATATTGTATTGTTTTATTATTATTTTTGTAAATCAATTATTGTAATAATATATAAAAGTTTGAAATAATATTTTTGATAAAATAGTTTTTTAAAAATATCATTTAAAAATAAAATTTGTGCATAAATATACTCACCTTTTTTTATTGCTGTAAAAAACTTTGAAACTACATGTTATATAAAATATACTTTTGAGGGCAATGGAACTCTATTAATTTTTTTACATTAATTTTTAATTTCAACATCTTTTGTTTATGTTTTTCTTTGAATTACATATTTATAAATTAAGGATTTTCTTATGATTCTTAAGACATTTGAGTAGTACTTTAAATATAATATTAGTTTCAAATTTCATGTGCATCTTTTTTCTTTTCAAATATAATTTCAAAAACATTTAAAGAGAAATATTTCTTGATTTTTTCAAAGTTACACCCATTTCAACAAACTATAAGCAATTTCTTTCCTGAAAGTTTGAAATAAAATAAATTTTAAAGCTATTTAAATAAATAACTTTTCGGAGGCCACTAGTAAAAAATGCTTATAAATTATAAATTTATTGTCATCATTTTATGGTTCTCGTAATGCCATAAATTATTATACATTTCTCTCTAGACACTTCTTCTGCTAAAACTGCAGTAAATAGTAAGAGTTTAATATGATAGATTAGTTTCCGTGGGAGTAATTTCAATACATCATAATTTTCCCACGGGGACAAATGCAGTTGTTAAATTGTAATATATGTAATTCAGAGCATAATTTCTCCAATTAAGGATTTACTGCTCTTAATTTTCTATATTATTGCATTTGTGAAAAACTCTATTGTGGTAATATTACATCTATAAGTAGCAAATAAGAAGTATAAATTATATAACTATATTAAAGCAATAAATTTTATAACTAATATAATTTTACTCGACAAAATATATTTTGTTAATAAAATAAAAATAATTAATTAAAGTTATATTTTACTTAGAAAGTATATTTCTTTATTTAAATAGTTTAGAAAATCAGAGTTTTACACTGAAATCAAGATTCAATATAAGTTTGTAGGATATAAATTTCCAACATTTCACATTTTTGGTTTTAAAATTGCTAATTTATTTATACATTTATAGAATCAGCTTTGATTCATCAAAATTAAAATAATTATATCATCACAAGTTTATATTTATATCTAGATTATTGTGAGAATTACTTTTAAGTTTATTTGCGTTGTGGAATTAATTATTTTATTTCACCAATAAAATATTTTTCTATTAATGTAATTATTTATTAATATATATGCTCCAAAAATTTATACTAGAAAAATATAGAATAAAACTAATTTTATATTTTAATGCATTTTAAAGACTCGAGATAATTTTCAGTTTTATATATAACGATTTTTTATAATTCATGTTTATTTTAACTACCTTGGTATGTTAGTTCATGTCATGCTACTGTATAGAAGAAAATTCTATTATTTTGTTAAATTTACATTTTTATAATTTTATTTCTTGTTTTTACTAATTTTGCTTCTTATTTTATTATTAAATCCGATATTGCTATTTATTATTAAATTTGATTTAGACTATTTTAGATGTATATAAAGTGTTGTAATATTTTAATATTTATTAAAATAATTATCCACTAAAGTAACATAAAAATGAAGGATTTGAAACTAATAATGTTCTACATTATCTGTTACTTAACTCTAAATGCCTTTTGTTCGTCTAGGCAAGGTATTCCTAATTTTTACTTTTTTTTCTTTTATTTATATAAATTACTATTTTCCTATTAAGTTAGGTATGTAGTTACAAAGATATCAACTAACCATATTTTACTTGAATTTTTTTTCCTTGAAAAATAATATTTCTTTAAATTTAGATGAATAAAATTTACTGCCAAAAATTATTTTCTTTCAGAAATTTGTGCAACAAAATTTCATAAAATAGATAATTATATAAATATATCTTTTGTTTAACAAAGAACAGTATTATGGGACTTTTATCACGTATTCTTTCAATTTTATTATAAATTTTAAAATAATTCTTAAGTTGTTAAAACAAAAAAACTTAAGATTATTGGTGAATATTTTTTCTCAAGTTCATTGACTTAAAATACTCATTTCTTTACATTTCTTAATTATAAATAGTAATGCATATCTTAACAAACTAACGCTTGGAAAATTATTTAAATAAGAGCTGATTTCTTCTATAAAAAATTGCTCAAAAAATTTTAGTAGTTTTAAATGCTTACTTTTAAAAGTTTTTGGCAGTATGTCGTCTATGTGGTGACATAACAGTAATAAATTAATTAAAATGTTATAAATGTGATTATTATTAAAATAGCAATGTTTTATCGTACAATACACAATCTATCAATTACAGTTGAAGTAGATATTACCATTAATGCAGAAAATGACATTTCCTACTGTTATACATATTAAAACAGTCTAGTACATTTTTAAATTATTCTCAAATCTTGAAAATTTTCATTCGATTACAAGTGTCATGTAGACTGTAAAATTTAATTTTTTCACAAGTTTTGAAAATTAAACATTATAGTCCTAATGCGTATGTTACAATTTCATTCAAATTAATTGTAATGCAAGATAAACCTTAAGTTATATTTCAACTCTATTTATTTTTACGTATAATATTTATTTATTTATTACTTATTTAACTTATTTATTGATTTATTGTTAGATTTTAGCACTCATTAGTCATGACGAATATCCTCCATAACAATGTCAGACAATAGTCTAATCCTTCTGCATCTTTTCCGATATTTCCTATTAATATTAATAGGTAAACTAGATTTCCTACACCTAAATATATATATTATATAATTTATTTATTCCTTAATAATAAATCAAAAAAATTTTTTTTAAATATTTATGTATATTTTTCTATTTATATTAAAACGTCTTTCCAACAATTTTGAATTTTATCAAGCAGTTAATGTTTTAATAAGAGCCTACATTTTTAGTTAAGAAAGTAATTACTTTAATGTATGTATTATATCATGCCTTTTATTTTAAGTACTTCTTTGTAATACTTAAAATAAAAGGCATGTAATATTAATTTAGTTTACCTTTCCTTAGAATCTATGATACTGTATTTAATTTAATAGAGAACATTGCAAGAAAGAAATGCTCAAAGTAATCTAAACATCCTGATGAGTAAAATGCTTAATTATATTTTTAATTATTTTTGCTTATTTTCATATTTAAATATCTTTACTTTTAATTAAAGCCTATTTTTTAATTGCAGTGCAAAAAACTAATGAGAAAAGAATAAGTATAATAAATTACTGCATTAAAGAATAATCACAAGTTACATGTTATGCTTACAAGAGTTTTAAAATTTTATACATGTTTATCTTTTAATGAATTTTTATTCTTTTTGGAAGATATGTCTATTCTCATAGAATTTTTCTTAAAAATATTTCCTTTTAATTACGTAATATTTTAATGAAATTTCCTTCTGTTTAAAAAATTACTTTTATTTTCATTACTTACACAAACATTTCACTAAATATTAAAATTTTTTCACAATTGAAGTTTTAATTTAACCGATCTTTCTATATCTTTAATATTATTTTTTTTAGTGATTGCTAATTTCTATCGCGTTTCAAAGGTTTTCAAAAATGGTCATTTTATAGATATTGAATTTTATAATATAAGATTATCCCTTTTTAAGCAACTGAATTTACTTAATATAATATTGAAAATTTCATTTCAATGTCATTATTTCTTAGATTTCTGTGGAAATAAATCTTAAATAATACGTCGTATTAATTTTTCGCAAGCAATATGCTAAAAAGTCCAGTTTTTCAAATTAAAGTAATTTATTTGAAAAAATATGAAAGTCACCTGATTCAACAATGATTTCTTTTGTGAATCTGAATATTAAGTTTTATTCAACCGAGTTTTAATGCACAAAATTAAACGTATTCAACTGATTTTAATGTAGTGAAATGTAATTTCAATGTAGATCATTTTAATTATTGCGGTTTTAGTTAGTAATTTAATGAGAAAATTGTTAACAAATTGTTTAAATAAATTTTAAGGGTTTTATTTGCATGAAGTTAGAATAATATTTTTTGCAGATAATGACAAAATACATTTAAAAGTACTGATACTTGCACTTTCCTTTTAAATAATTTATTTTTTATTCAATACTTTCTATTTATTTACGTAAAATACTTTTGTGAGTCATATATTATAAGATTAAAGTAATATATTCACAAAGTAATTGCCTAACGGTTATTTCCGAAATAACCACTTATTTTAAGATTATCATAAACTGAAGGTATAATGATATTCTTTGATACAAGATACAATGTGTACATTATTTTTGTACATACCATATATTTATAATCTTCTACTTTACATATTCTTAATCATGCATTTTTAATCTACTTTGTATGCTTGCAAAAACTGTATTAAATTAACTTTCGTTTAATGTTTCAATAATTTATTTTTCAAATGTATTAGCTAATAGAAATTGAAAGAATTTAAAATAGTTATTCCATTAAGAATTTAAAGTAGTTATCTCGTTAATGTTTTCACTTTTTCTACTGAAGAAAAGGTAAATTTCATAGTTATTCATTTTTGATTGAGTATTACTTCAGACAGCTTAAAAAAAGATTATGATTACCTAAAGTAAAACAATGTCTGGTATTTAGGCAAGATTATTATTTGTTGTTAAAATAATTTCTCACTCTCTTATTTAGTATTCATTTCATTAAGTTTTCATTACGTAGCTTTTTTACCAGTGTAGAAATTCTCATTCAAATTAGGTTCCCATTTTAATATAACATTTATGGCACTGATTATGATAATTTTTAAATACCTAATTCACTCACTATGAAGTTTTTAATGTTTTCATGCATTCGTAAATCAGTAGATTGTATTCTTAACAATACTTAAATTAAGTTTTTAATACTTTTACAGTGAAAAAAATAAGATAATTTTATTCTGAAGTTCCTTTGAAATTCTGCACTTAAAAAAAAATTTAAAGAAAGATCAAACATTTGACCTGTTACTTTTTAAATAAAAAATCTTTTATTGATGCAACACCATTATTATTCAACGTACAAAAAAAGATCGCATAAAATAAGATAAATATTTTCTCATTTTACAGAAGTTTAATGTCTACATGTAATAAAAATTTGGCTTATGAGAAGGCATAAAGTAAATGCTAGTTTTATATGTTTTGTACTGAATATATTTATGATTTTAAAAATACATTCATATAGTAAGAAATTGCAATTTTAAAAATTTCAAAACTTCAGATAGTGAATGTAATTTGCACAATAAAGTTGTTTCAGTGAAAAAATATTGTGTATATATAATTCCTTGAAAAACTGTTCATTTTACCAACTTTTTATTTTGTTGAAGAATAAAAACCGGAAAATTTTTAACATTTCTTCACAAATTCACTACTTATCAGTTCTTTATCAAGACACATTATATTTTAAATTACCAATTCATGAAGAAACTATGATTTTTACATCAATTTTTGTACAAAGTGAGTTATAATTACAAGATAATAAAGGGATAATTCTCCTCGTCAATTATTATTTCATATTCTTGAAGCTTTAACAAATTCCAATGAAATATTATTTTTTACCGTGCTTTTCCCTGATTAGACATTTTGAATATATATTCTATTTATTAAAAATTATTCTTACTCTGCAATATTTTTCAAATCCAATTTCACAATAAAATACCATTTATCTTATGAATGATAAAAAGCAAAATATACTCTGTTTTACAGATTTGTTTTCTAAAATAAGTTACTTAAAAAGTAATGTTATAATCTATAAGTTTAAGTGGATATTTTAAAGTAACATTATGAGGTTTTCTTTGGCTTTTGTTGATAAATTTTATCAAATGTAAAAAGACTAAACGAAAAAAAACATTATTATTTATCATACAACAGCAATCTTAAAACTAATTTACTAAAGCTCTACAAAGAAAAAATATTATTGATGTTAAATTAATTACTAAACTTTGACTTTATGTCTTCCTTAATAAATCAACAAAAAGATTAAAATTGAAGGTAAAATTGCATTTTACAAGACTTATCATACATATTCATTAGAATTATGTTTCTCAAAGTGCGAAAAAAATCTATATATTGTTATTTAATATAGTGTCCAATTTTCAGTCAAAAAAAATATTTATATGAAAAGATATATTTTTTTTGTTACTAAATGAAAATTAACCAGATGCGAACACTAAATGTTAATTTAGCTAGAGTCCCAGACTTGTGCAGAGATGAAAGAAAAATTTTAACAATTGACGAAGTAGCACAGTGCGAAAAGTAGAGCTAGTATAAAAAATACTAACACACTAATTTCTTGAAAAAAAGTGAAAAACATCATGAAAATACAGATAATATCAATAAATATTTGCCGGCATAAATTGAATAATATTGTATAACTGTTATAATGCATATTGTATAACTGTTAAAATGCTATGTCAATTATAATTATTATTTAATCTTAAAATACTTTAATTTTTTTAAAAAGAAGTCAGAGAATGTATATAAATTAATTTAAATGTTTCAGCTACTGTATTTTTTTATTGAATTTTGATTATTCTTCATAACTACAAGCAACTATAACATTTGTTTAATAAAAAGATCAAACTTAAATTTTTTTTTTGATGTGAATTGACTGTATTAAATAATACCATTCATACAATCAATTTATTGCCAAGGTTCGTTGTTGTGATTGCAATGAAAATCTAAATTTATTGAAACCATATTTGTAGATGATATTGGACGTGATTACTCATATGAATGATACGGAACTAAAATGCCTAATAGTAAACAAATTTTAACATTGCAAGTGTAGTTATAAAAGATACAAAGGGAAGATTGGCAATTAATGTATATCACAAAAACAATCAAAGATATTTTACGTTGGCATAAAAAATGAGCACTTTTTGAGACAAGTAAAGTATCATTTTAAATTAATTTAATTATTTAAAATACACTGTTTCTGTAAAACTCACCATTAAACTTATTAATGTATTGTTTCTTAAACTCGTGAGAAAAGAATCGTTATAAAAATTCTAAATTTTGATTTTTATAATATAAAGGCAAATTTTACAAATTCCTTGCATAAGAAAAATTAAAACTCTTTTTATGATTTTTGACATTTTGAATTCATTCCTTAGTATAGAGGCAATATATGAAAATCAAATCCTGAATAAAGACCAAATAAAATAGTCCGGGCACGTTTGTAGGGATTAGCTTATTTTCGGAAAGGTTATTTCAATCCCTTTCTCCGTAGATTTAGCGAATAAAATATTCCCGTAAGAAGATAACCTACATAGAAAACATACTTCCAGCGGCAATCCAAAATTCTCCCAGAAAGAAAAAAGGTAATATTCCATATGCTTGTATGCTGTTACCAGCATTCTATGCGAAATTAGTCCGATTTATATTCTGTTGGTGATCCTATTACTTCGATGTATTTATTTTAGTATTGTACATTTGTACTATATGTATTTGCTGATTTCTTTAATTACATACAATTTATTAGAAAGTAATTTGCTGTAAGTCTAAAGAAAATTTAAAGAATGAAATATATTATTAAAATGTATTTTTCAATAAGTTTTTGTTTTTAACTACGTTTTCTTTCATTGTTACACAGTGCTTTTAATATTGACTAATATTGACTTTTAATAAGACTTATGTCTGCTTTCAGAAATTCATAAAAAAATGATTTTAACGTTTAGTGAGTGTAAGTTTTCATTTTTCTTTGTTTCTAACTGGTGGAAATAAAACGATTTAAAATAGTGATATTTATTACTGGTTAAAATAAAAGGAAATTTTTTAATTCTTTATGTTTACAAAATACAATATGATACTTTCATTATAATTTGCTTTTTAATATGTTTATAAGTCAATTATGAAAATTAACTCAAATTTTGAATATTTATTTAATTTGTATGCATTTTATATAATCAAATATATTTTTACCTCAAAAAAATTACCAGCATTATGTTATTTTTTTTTTGTCAGAGATGATTTTTAAAATGGAAAAAAGAAAGATTTTTATAGTTAACATTTTCAAAAAACGATGAACATAATGAAAATTAATGAAAGTTTTTATAAAATTCAGCTATTGGCCCTTTCTAAATAATTTTCTAAATCAAAACAAAAAATTAAATACGTTCATACATGTTATAAAACCTAAAGTTGAATACATTTAAGATTTAAATTAGTTAAAAATATTAATCTTCGGGATTGCTTTTTATTTTTAGACATTTCCATTAAACGTCTATATGTAAAGATACAAACATCATTGAGCATATGTGTGTGATGCCTTACAACATACCATTCAGAAAAGATCTCGAACAACTCTTCACATGGATTTGATGATTATATTGCTGTATTCAAAATAAAGCGTGAATCATCTATGAATCCAAACATTAATATAATAAAGCGATAACTTAAAAGATTTTTTTACAAAATAGATATTTTGAATAGAAGAAACAAAATGCGACTTGCTTAAAATATTTACATCTCGCAAACTAATCATAAATAAATGCCTTATTTAAATAAAAAAAATGAAATTCTTTTATTAAATATTATATAACACTAAATAATTGCATGATAGTGAAATAAATGTTTTTATAATGTAACAATATATGTAATGTATTTGTTATTTGATTATTTATGACAAATAATAAATTTAAATAAAAATTCAATTCTAATAAGAGAAGATGAAAAATATGAAATAAATGTAGTTCAATTAATGATAGTTATCAAAATAATTATTCAGTTAATTATTAGGAAATTTTAGTAAAATTATTGCGGCTTTAGTCCCATTTATTTAGAATAAAAAGTTTTTAATATTAAAATATAATACTACAATCTATTAGAATGATATTCAATTTTGGTAATACATTGAATTAGAAAAAATAATAATTTTTCATAGCAGATCCAAATGCTGTTACAAAAATGATAAAAAAGAGGACAAAAAGGAAAATATGAAAGGAAATTTATAAAATAAAATGGATATTGCTTAGCAAAAAATCCAGTTTAATGGGATAAATATTTTTTTCCAATTACTGTGACAGGATTGATTTAAAATTTTTGTTATGCTTATTATTAATAACTATAGGTAATTTTAGCAGCAATGCATTGAATATATTATTAACATACAATATTAAATCAGATTTTATTTGTACTTTTATTTCAAGGAAATCAATTTTCTTGTATTTTCTAACATTGCGAAATATAAAAATTCAAAAACTTACTGTTATATTATTTTTACTTAAATATAAAAAGTTAGATTTATCCAATAAATTTTAGTACACCCCGTAAAATACAATGCATATAATTTGTTATGACATGTTCTTTGGTATAAACTCATTCCCGCTAAATAAAGCATATATATATTACATAGCCAAATGCATTATTTGTTTTATAATAACAGACGCATGACAGACTAGTTTATAATTATGTTTACTGTTAGTTAATGATCAATAATTTAGAATTTTAACCAATAATTAGAATTCTATTCTCATTTCAATATATTTCTTACATTAATTGCATATTAATAGTAAACTATTATAAAATGCAAAACTCATTCATTTTGTAAATATTCGAATTAAAATCAATAATTAAGATTTATTTCATTTTAATAAACAGCTTTGAGATATTTAGTAGTAGCTTTCAAATGAAATCATGTCAGAACTTCTTAGACGACTTTTTTGAGAATTCCATAGCAATCATCTATCATGAAATTTATTATTCTTATGAAAAATATACTCAGCTTTTTTTTTTTTTTTTTTCATCGTTGGAAAAATGAAAGTTTTATAGATCATTCACTACATTTTTGAATTGCTGTTCAAAAAGCAGGAACATGGTATAACCTGAAATATCTTTCGTTTTCATGTTTTCATTTACGTTTACATACATTTCTTGGAATTTCCAAAATAATTAATATCTAATAAAATATACACAATTAAGCATTCTGAAAAATCTTTTATGTACTCGTGAATTCATATTTGAGTAAAATAGTTTAATTTCTTCTTATATTTAAGGAAAATAATACACTTAGTAAGTTTAATGACTTTAAACTTATTAACTAATGTCATTTAAACAAGTTTGCAAACAAACAGATATTAAATATGTTATATGAAAAAAATAAATGGATTACTAACATATAATCATCAAAACTTATATTGAAGTCAAATTGAATCATTAGAAATATCGCTGAATCAAAATATTTAACTTATGTTTAATCCTAATGAAACCAAACTTCAATTGAAATAATTTCAAGGTAATCTCAAGTAATTCCTAGTATAAAAGCTGGAGAATATAATATAACATAAATACAGAATTTAATTATAATTGTACCTTAGCATTGTTATGAGTAATTAAATTTTTGTATTGAATATAATCCACTATATCTTATTGAATATCATTTGGGATCATTATTGTTAAACAATATAAGATTTTGTCAATGTGGAATAATGTTCTATATCATTTACTTCATGAATTTTAAATTCTATCAAACCTATTTGAGAACTTATAATTAAAATTGACTTTCACTCAATAGGGCAAATTATCCTCAATTTTATATTAGAACTGGGATTTTAATTATTTGTGCATTGTTAAGAATAATTTTTTTGATATATTGTAACAAATACGAAAAATATTGAGTCACATTGTGATAGGTTTACTATATATAGAAGTATTCTTTCAGTTCTCTGTTAAAATTACCTTTGGATGATCTATATAATCCTATAATATTAATCCTATAATAAACATATTAATCCTATAATATGTATAAAATATACATTCGCTTGAATATATATTTTATTATTTAAAAAAAATATATTTCTTGAGGATTCTATTGAGAATAAATAGAGAATGAAAAAGAAAAACTCTTGACACTGAAAACTAAAAGAAAATACTTTAGGATTAAAAATTTACTGTAGTAATATATTGAATTGAAAAAAATAAGAGCTTATATTGAAAAAGAATAGAAATTCCAGCAATATGAAGCGTACAAATTGAGGTAAACTTTAATAAGTTCTATTTTAATAAAGGCAACAAAATGCTTACAGCTGCTGAGTTAATTAGACGATTGCTTGATCTTTCATAAGTATACGTGAAAACTTAGAAATAAGCACATCTATAGTAATTCCTTTATAACTGAAAATGCGTTCTCATATATGGCTTTCAATCATAAATGATTGATTACCTAATAGAGTCTCTAGGTATTCCATGTTCAATAGATTATGACTTCTGTCATGCAATGAAAATAAATACATGGATTTTTACTTCAATTCTGATAAATTTTTGTGTATAATTGTTTGAACTGCTCGAAAATAAACTGACTGATATTAGCAAACTTTTATAACTTAACATGTAACTGATTTGCTATATTTCTTATTAATAGTTTTAGTCAGAGCCCGATTCTAATGTTCCTCAATATTCTAACATGTATCTCAATTTAAAATCAATCTATAATGATAACAATTGCCATTAAAATAGTATCAGAAAAGGTGATAGTCTACAATACTTCCACTTTTTCCGAAAATATTATTTATTTGAATTATAATTAAAAATCCCACAAATATATATTTAAAATAAATTTTAAAAATATAGCTTTTTTATTAATTCAGCATAACTTAGAAATGTTCATAGATAATTATGTGCTGTGAGGAGTTTTCCATTTTATACAGTTTTCAATTTGAAAATTTTAAAATTTTATATTATACATTTTTTTAAAATTCTAGATGTAATATATTTTCAGTTCAAAATATTATTTTTAATAAAATATAATTGGAAATTCTACTTGTTTTTTCTATAAAATAGGAAATTTTAGCATTTTTGATAAAAATATTGATGATTACCAGTTAAATTTAAATGTGCATTTGAAACACTAATTCTTAATAAATAAATTAAGACAAGTTTATTTTGTTAAATATCTACATCAAAATTTGCTCAAATGTGTTTGACCATTATGTTTTGCTTACTATTCTTTTTGAAATTTAGATGACGTATTAACAATTATTCAAAAGTTTTATCTCAAATTTATATCATTTTCATTACCCTTATCTTAAACTCAACCATTACCATTTTTATAAATAAGATAAAATGATATATTTCATCCTTTTATTCTCTAACATATGAATTTATTTTAAAAAGTACGTTTTTATTTTCACATAGAGTCAACTTTTACAATTTAACTGTAAAATTTACAATTTTAAGTACATTTAAGTATTATATGTTTGAAAAAAATAACTTTGAAACTTTTGTAAACTGATATATTTTTTATTTAAATTATACAACTAAAACATATATATTTATTCATTGCATAAAAACTTTATTCAGAATAGAATAGCAGCGAAGAAATGTTTTCTGAATGTATAAAAGCTTTCAGATTTCTTCCTTGTTCTCAAGGGTCAAATGCTCTGAAATAAAATACGGTTTGTATGAAATAAATGTAATCAGAGAAGAGCAAAAACCAATATCAACAAGAGAGAAAGCACACCATGCACAGAAATAAAGTTTTTTCCATCATTTGAAAAGTACATATTTTATCTAAGAAAAGTTGACATAGCACATAAACTAGCGCCTAAACATAACATAAATACATTCAAACATATATACATTTCACTTTACGTATGTACATAGGCTTATGTGTATTTAGCATATGTAGACATATGTGTGTAAAGACATAATAATAAGGGAATGTAAATAATTAGATAAAATTTAATATGTGGTGGAAATTAAAATAATTTATTTAAAATATAACAAACTGCTTCATAAATAATATTTTGCTGAGGGGATAAATAAAGAAATCTTCAATAGTGTTTTATCAATTTAATGTGAAATGAGCAATTTTTATGTTGATTAATAAAAGAAATGTAAAAATATATAATGCTTAGATATCAGATGGAAGACCCAGATGGTACTTCCATCTATGAGCCAAAGTCATGCTTCCACCCTTGTAGGGAGTGCTCTGTTAATAGACGGAATACACCCTTTCTATATTCATTTTCCTTGTCTTTGACAGATGGGCTTGGCTTATCCAAGTGTCGCATGTAACAACAACATAACTCCAAAACATTATTCTCCCTATTTTATCCTTGGAAACATTCTTAGTGTCATTTTCAACTCTAACACCGATCTTCAAACCCTAGTAATATCAAGTTTTTTTAACACTTTAATTGTTGATATCATAAAAGGCATAATCTTTCCATTATTATCATCTTAAGTAAACTGCTTCTTCATAAGCAAGTACGGAAGCATCTCAAAATACATGTAGATCTGCATATTCATCAAATGTTCGTTTTAATTCATAAAATATTATCTTTGAACATTAACTTAATTTATTTTCCAGTTTCCTTACATCTCATAATATATTTTTGCCGCAGACCTCTAGAAATTCCGCATCCCAATAACACGTTATCTCTCAAATTTCCTGTTATAATATCTTTTTACAATTAAGGAACCTAAACTGACAAGATCGAAACCCCTTATTCTTGTCTTTAAAATTGTCTCTTACTGCTTCGTAATATTTTTCAGAAACCTACCAAATCGTTTAACTCAATGACTATTCATGCTTATCAGGATTTCAATTCATCCTTCAACTCTCTCTTTTTCTCTTTACTTTTTTTTATCTCTAAATCCATTCTCAGTCCAATTTTTCTAATTCCCCATTGTAAGATTTAGATTTCCTATAATTAAATCACTTTTTATACTGCATATGGCAAAAACTCAAATGATTCTCACTTAAATTATTTCCATAAAATTTTAAATGGTTTACGTAAGTTTAACCTTAAAAAAAGAAGGTTTAATCTTTTAAATGGCATTTTTTCAAACTTTTTTAATATGATGCCTTTATTGTAGGTCTAAAAATAAATGGCTAATTTTTACAGCAAACTAATTAGTTCCTCATTCTTATAAATTCATAATTTCCCCAAAGTTTTATTCTGATACTTTTATATTTTAATGTTTCTATACTTTTCAAAAGCTTTCATCACTAAAAACGTTTATATATATATATATATATATATATATATATATATACTACCGTTAAGCGATATTTTGCTATTGAGAAAGTTTAAAAGCAGACCAAATGTATTAGGATTTTAATTTGCCAAATCCGGTTTCCAAACAACCGTTTAAGGAAATATTACCCTTAAATTTTGAATTAAAATTATACAAACATAAATCATTTATTATTTTCTCTAACAATTGTTATATATAGCATGAAATATCCATTTCTTTCTGATCCTCAACTTAAAGACTATCTTAATATTTTTATTTATTTGCGTTCTTTAGCAATCGAAAACATATTTTTTTTTTCAAAAATCCTTTTCTAACTCATCAAACTCCTTTTTAACTAAAAAAAATAATTAATATATGTGATTCGTCGTAACTATCCCCTCCATAATAAATAAATCTTAAGTTTTTAAACATATTCGTTTGCAAAAAGTGAAACAACATTAAAAATAATCTCAAAATTCCGCATGCAATTTTTTCTATACATACAATGCCTTTCTTTGCTTTGCCTTGTAGATCATGACACAATTGTGACACATGAGGTCACCTTTCTAGTCCAAGCCTGCTTCACCGGCCAGTCCCAACCGTCCAATTCAAAATTCTTTCATATAAGATCATCTATCTAAATGTAATTTTAAGTCAATTATTTTCAGTTATTTTAGATCACATACAATACAAATAAATAAATGTTCAAATTAAAAGAACATTAATTCCAATCATAGAGCCCATTTTTAACATGGTGTGAAACTAGTAATACATGTAGGATGTTTATTTCTTCACACTGACTTAGACTTACAAAGAAATAATCTCGTTACAACATTATCAGAAATTTTATAGTCAACAAGATAACTTTGAACATGGTCACCTAATCAAAATTTAAGAATCAGACTATGACTTTTATGTGCAACGTATTCTTAGTTATGGATAGACATAGCAACCAATAATTACTATGATAATATTATAGGCAAAAAGATAACTCTTTGGGCACACACACAAGTTGCTTATGTACAAAGCAAGATCGAATAAATAAACACAGACTACTGCTTCTAAATCAACATCGTTTACTCATTGTCAAATATATTCAGCCTCTCTCACTTTATTCACTAGACTTTCCAATATCTCAAGATACTATGAAAGGTTAGAATGAACATAACTTGGGATTACCAGAAGATAAGATCACATCCACCTTTAAAACGTCTGCTTTTAAAAGTCGAACTCTGTTCTCTATAAGCATGTATAAATTACTTCTGTTATGATGATGAATGGTATAATTTTCAGTGATAATAGATCATCTTTAGTTACAGAATATAAAACTTAAATTGTGCAGTATTACATTTATTCTGACTAATGCTCAATGACAATATCATTTATTGTTCGTTATTCTAAATATTATTATCAAATGTTATTACAAAATATAGCTGGCTACATAACAATTAAATATAGCTGGCTACATAGCATTAAATACACTTCTATCGCCAACCAATGCAATATACCTATTGCGACTCGAAAATATGTGATATATGGTGATCATTCATTTTGGAAATCTCAAAACATTGAAGATCTGCTGCAAGAAGTTTTGAAAATCTTGCTGTCTGTATCGCAAGATTATATTAAGACATTAGGTTTATAAAAATCTGCATATCTGAGGGATGGGGAGGTTTTGTTAAGCACTGGTTTGAGCAAAGAATGGGAAATTTTCCATCAATGTTAAGTCATATGATCAAGAAATTATAATCATTTCATATCTGTTTTAAGACATAATATTGGTTATGAGAAACATTGATTGAAATATCTTTACTGGAAAAAGAGATAATTTGGTTTCGTATTCGATATTATAATAAGTTTCGTGACACATACAAAGATTAAATTAATCAAAATGTTTAATTTAATGTGGATTCGTAGTCTGTACAAACACATATGTTTGGGGAGGGATATTACATTCATACTAACTGAAATAAAGTTTTAAATTCATTTATTATATAATCTATATAAATATGGTTTTACTTTCCACTATTAACCATCAAATATTTACTCGTACTTTTATTACTATTGATTTTAGTTTAAACAACGCATATGTTTAGTTAAAAATATGGTAACTTCAAATAAGCTCTCATATTAAATTTAACTATTATATTACACTATTATATTGAATGATGATCCTATGATTTTTAAGGCTTTAGGCAGATAAAAAGATTTATCAGATTATTTCCTTATGAAGGTAAATTGACTTCAGAATTCTAAAAGTAAAATTTTATATAACGCAATCATTAATATATAATGATTAAATCTAGCCACTCTCTGAAAAGATTAACTTAACTTTATCAAGACTGGATTTCTCACGTACGCACTCATTAAAGTTTCCTCAGTAAATTCTCAAGAGTGATTTACCTGCCTAAATTGAATAAGTAGTTTCAGAAAGATGCGCTTAAATTGAATGCTATTAATTTTGTATAACGTAATTGATCTCAATTTATACTAATAATTACTTAGTTATATTAATTAATGTTGCTAATTTAATAGTTGATGAAGTGGAGATGACAGATAGAGAACTCAAATACTAATCTATAAAAATAATTATTTATTAAAATAATAGTTGACATTCTAATGTGTTAATTTCTTTAAATATAAAATAGTGATCCTTTTTTAAAATGAAACTATAAACGATAAGCTATATAAAGAAGTAACTCAAATTTACAAATAATATATAAATTTCTGCTTATATATTCTGAAAATAAAGTGGATAATATTTAATTTTTAATAATTATTTATAAAATTTATTTATTATGCAAATTTTTTTCTTGATAAGTAATAAATATTCAAAAATTATATCTAATTTTATATAGATAATCATTTTTGAATTCATTCCTTAACTTCATGTGTTTAACATATATCTCATATTTTTAATATATATCTTATTTTAGATTTAAGATTAAGAATTTCTGTTTGTCATTGTACGTATCCTTTGTTTTATACAATGGAACATTTTGTTTAATATCCATTGATAATGTAGTAAAATACTAATATTTAATTAACAATTTAAAATAAGAATGCATTCCAATATTCTTTTAAATCAAGATGTTTCTCTAATGAAGTATGTAGTTTTCAACTTTTTTAATTCCTTTCAAAAATTATTAATTCATTTCATTATTTATAATAATGACTTTGATTTAAAAAAATTATAATGATGAAGATCTCTTACATTTGTACAGAGAGATTGTATGTATTCGAAATAAAAAATGCATGCCAGTATTTATTTTGTGTAGGAATTAGTATTTTTAACTAAATGTGTGTAAATAAGTTATTTTTAAAACCAAATATTTTTGAATTTAGGATTATATTCAGGATTAATTAATTAGTTAAATTTACTTCATAATTTGAGTGACATCAATAATATGATTTTTGTTTCTTAATTAGTATGATGTAATTACAAAATAATTTTAAAGATCTGAAACTATATATGAAATTTAAAGCACACAAAAAACTAAATTAATTAATTAAAACATTTTTTTATGATATGGAAGTCTTATGCAATGAAATAGCATGATTACAAAAATCTATGCACAAAAATTGCAAATATGCTAAAATGTCTGAATTAATAAAAAATTATAATGAGTTTACCAATTAAATTTTTTTAAATACATAAATAAATATCAAATACAATGACAAATCCATATTCCCATTTTACAAATGCCATTTCATCAAATTTTAAACAACTAGAGACAGTTTACATAATATATTTCTGCTTATGTAAACATATGAAAAGAAACGACGAAATCTATAAGCCGAAATATATTTCTCTGCCATCATAATGTATTTATTAAAGTTCATGTCGTCATCTTTCTCTTGTAAACTAAACAATGTTTCCTTTGTTAATTATTCGCAAGGGATCCTATAATGCATTAACAATTAATTGAATGAACACAAAGCACATTAAATGAGATTCAAAAGCATGATATTGCAACAAGGCTAGAAAAGCTCTTGTGGAAATAAAATGTACTGAAAAGGATTCACAAATAGCCTACTTTATCCTGATATTATGTGATAAAGGACATAAAGGCAGAAAAAAAAGTTTTATCAACAAATTAAACAATATTTTTTTAAAAAATTAGATTACGGCCCAATGGATATTTTTAAATAATATTAATTGTATATAGACTATTTATCAAAATAGAAATTAGAGTTTAGATAGTATAAGATGTAATATGAGTTTAAAATGAATCAGATAGAAATTATTTTTAATAGCGATCAATTTATGAAGTTTGCAGTATGCTCTTATTTTAGAAATTTATTGCTTTATCTCAAATATTTATTCTGAGAAATTCATTATATTCATTTTCTTCATAACCAATATTCAAATATGCTTTGTTTTCACTGTCAATCTGAGCACAAAAAGTAATATTGATAAAATAATTCATGTTTCATGCATGATTATTTTACGAATATTTTTTCAATAGCAAATTATGGAACATTCTTTATTTAAATTAAAGAATTGATTTTGAATGCTAGTGCCTTCTTTTATTTTAAAAATATGAATGCTTAACATTATATTTTACTTATTTTTCAAAGTATCTTAGTAATAAGAAATAGTTTTCCAATATTCGATTGGTTTACAGTTGAATAAATCGTAAACTTATCGAATATTGGAAATTTATTTCTAAAAGTATATTATTAAATGCCTTGATTAATATACGTGATTTACATGGAGACAACTTCAGTTATGTAGCATAAATATATTTCAAATTTATAAAATATAAATATGCAAACATTTATGAACGGTCAGCTGTTTTAAAAACTATTATTAAGTAAAATAACACAAGTAATTGAGAGTTTAGTTAGAATATCAAATAAATTAAGCTGGATCATGTTAATAATATGTTCTATTCATAATTAAGTGGATTCTTTATCAATATTTTTAGTTTGAAGAAGTTACATTTAACATATATCTCAACATAAAGATAAGCAGAATTATGCTTTAAACGGTACTTTTATTAACAAAACTGTAAAAATTATATACACCAGTTTCTAAATTTTAATTACAGAAACTGTTCCTAGATGGCGCTCAGCACTGAAAACTAATTCCCTGTAAAGAGTTTAAAAATCTAAGAAAATCAAAAAGTATTAGCAATCGGAACACAATTTTTTAAAAATGTTCATTGTTCGAAACGATGAGGTTGCGTAAATGAACAATGACTTTTGACAACATGTCTTGCAATGTCTCAATGAAAAGGGTATCACGTATAACACCAACAGTCAATTTAAGCTCATCCAAAGCAGTGGGATTGTTTTGATAGACAATGTTTTTCAATGTGCCCCACAGAAAGAAATCACAAGAGTCAGATCGAAAGAATATGGGGGCAAATCTATTCTTGTATCAGTGAACTTCGGATAATCTAACACAATATTCTATTCCCGAAAAATTCATGAAGAAAGCTAAAAACATTATCTGTTCGATGTGGTTGAGTCCATCTTGCATGCACTAGTCCATACCTGGTTGATCCTCCAACTCTAATTGTGTACTGACAAATTGTTCTAAAATTGTAACGTAACGTTCAGAAATAATTGTTTCTCGCACGAAGGAATGTCCGATAGTGCTTCTGGCACATACCGCAGCCCATGCAGTAAGATCGGGCAAATGCAGTGGTCTCTCTTCACAAAAATGAGGCTTTTCGGAACCTCAAAATCTCCAATTATGCTTATTTACAATATCATTCAAGTGGAAATAGAATTCAGCTATGTACCAGATGCAGCCCACATCAAATCTTTCGTTGTCGATCATTGTGAGAATCTGATTCGTGAAATCAACTCTTTGTCTCACAGGTTTCAAGGGTAGAGCCTGATGACTTTGGATTTTGTATGAAAACATCAGAAGGCTGCCTCTAAATATTTTTGCTTCAACGTGTACTTTAAACCAGCCTCTGATGCAGTTCTTCGAATGATTTTCTTAGGATTTTCCTGAACAATTTCACAAACGTTGACTGTATTTTCAGGAGTGACTACTGTTTGAGTATTTCTCTTACGATCATCACACACGCTTCTAGTTCTTTCGAGTTTGGGGAAGAGCATGGAAATGGTTTCGCATCGAGCCCAATTGGAACATCGAATTGATTTTGTAAACTGCACTTTGTTGCTGTAGGATTGTGTTCTAATCTGTGGCATTTCAATACCAAAAAAATACGTTGTTCAATAGAATACACTATTTCGATTTGTACGTTAGCAATTTGATAGCTTTTTACTATCAAACTAACGTGATCGCTTTAAACTTCGAAGCACATTTACAGGCTGTTTATAAGGTAACTTTGTGATTACACAGCAGCACATGTTAACAGTTTTTCTAAATAAATTTACTTTTGTAATAACATTTTTTGAGAATGAGCATCAAAGCCTCCAACTACGAATGGCTTTCTGCTGATGTTAATTAAAATAAGGTTAAGTTTTTAAACCATTGTTGTTTGTATTATATGCAGAAATGTTTTTTTTTAAATATTAGTTATTAACTCAGCAATTTAGTAAAGCTATTTCTATCTATTCTATATTCTAGCTAGTGAACTTAGATGAAACGGTATTATCTCTTATAGGTTTCATAGTTTAAAAGCTTGAAGTGATAATATTCTTGATTTCAAACTATGTATTAATTTATTCCCTAAGGAGAAGGGTAAGAAATTCCCTTCTCAAAAAGGAAAATCTTATATCCTGAAAGAAGAAACCAGTTTAAAAAAGTTATACATATATGAATCTCTTCATATCCTTCATACCTCATTTATTTTGAAACTTAAGGAGATGGGAATCTTTTCTGTATTTTCATAATTTGTAATGATTAAAAATATCTTCATTTCAATGAGTCAAAACTATAATTTCATTTTTTAATTTATATTAACAGTTGTTTTTATTTTTAACTCTTTAAATTATGATGATGTTCAGTGATATTATATTTTAATCCTACTTTACCAATCCATAGATAAGAAAGTTTATGTCCCAAAATTTCACAACTTGCTTACATTTCTTGTATTCAGTTCTTGTTTGTATCTACATATATCAACTCAATTCATACTTCCTCCTTGGCATACATTATTCAATTTTTTTTATTTATCAATTTACATGCCATTTTAATCTCAGAAATTATCACCAATCTAATAAGTATAATCGCTGATTGAAAAATGAATTTACAGGTCCTGCCACAGATTATCAAATTCATCTATTTTTGAAAATAACAAAATATACCAATTTTTCTTCATCTTTTATCTACTCTGCCATAAAATTATTGAAGACGGTATACGGATTTTATTCTAAAACAACATATTTAAAGTTCTACTATCAATGTAGTGACTTTTTCAACTCATAAATAAACATTTTTTTTTTGATTTTATCATTTTCATTTAAAAAAGGGTTGTTTATAATCAATTTAATATTTAAGTTAAATGAAAATTCTGAAATAAATTTGATTTTTATATTTCTTTATTTTCTTGATGTTTCAGAACTAAAAATGTAGCTTAATGTTATACTGTATGAATCTTGTAATATGTATATAATGCATTGCAAAAATATTGAAATTTAAGTTATGCTCTTGTTTTTGACGCTACTGAACTATTATTTATTGAGTGTTATTGGTGTGCATTAAAACATTTCTATTAATATGAAAAGGAATAAATGATTAAATTTATTTATTTCAGCTGTTTCAAATACACAAAATACTAATAATCAACAAGATTACAATAACATACTTGCACATTTGTTAAATTAAAAAATTAGAAAATAGCTTGTGAGTTAAGACACGGTCATGTTTTGAAATGTTAATTCAAATATAATTTGAACATATTAGAACAAGGGAAAATTTACACTTCGTTATTACTAAGTAAGCAATTATACTTACGACATTCAGTAAGTATTTCCTCTTATTTGGAAAATATAAAATCACCAAAATTATTTATATGAATGCAGTAAACTTGAGGAGTATAAAAAAAATTATTTTTCTTTGAAATATATTCATTCTCTTTTTATACAAATTTCAATTTAAAAGGAATGCTAACTAAGTTTTCTATTTTATAATAGGTATAAGATATGTTTTAGTGAAACTTTTACGTTGATGTATTTTACTTAAATATTTTCTTCTTATCAGAACACAGTGATATGTGGGCATTATTAGTTAATATTTATGTACATTTCAGATATACTCGTATATATTTTAGAACATTTCAGAGTATTGGATTTAAAGAAAATGTCTGAAGTAAAATGACTAATGGATATAATCCTTTATTGCGTCCCTCATTTCTTGCCCATAATTTCCCTTTTTTTGACTATTATCAACTCCTAACCAAATACCAATATTAGAAGTTAATGACCTGCAAAATTTTGATTACTAAGGAATCATATGAATTTGGTCTGTTTTAAAAATATTAGGCCTTTTTATTAAAATATATAGAGAGATATATTTTAATTGTAAAGTCAACCTTATATCCCCTTCACATTCACCTTTACATTTCTTGCATATAATTTCCCATCTTATGACTATTATCGCTTTAGAATATATTTTAATATCCTTAAGTAAAAATTTTGCATCTGATGATGGATTGTTCATTTATGTATTTTTCACTTGACGTGATTTACATATAATTAATGACTTTTCAGTGCACATATGAGCAAACCATAATTAGTAAGAAAACAACCATTCAAATTATATTGGCTCTTGTAAAATTATAAACTTTATATTGTAAAAAAAAATATTACAAAGATTTTAATAATTTATTTGCTTAAACATAATGTTACCTGAGAATAATGTTTAAATATTTTTAAGTATGCTTCAGCTAAATAAAATATACTTTAAATAAATTTATTCGTTAAAAACAGCTTTAAGAAAAGAAATAAAATTTTATACACAAATAAATCCAATGTTTATTTTTAGGCCATCATACGCAACTTAAGCATAACTTTTATAAAACAACGGACAAAAAGCACAATTTTATTTTAATATTATGTTTTCTCCCGCATCAAATCAAAATAACTCTCAAAGGAATTTTCTTGCAATTTTACTTGAAGTTTAAATATTAAAGAAAGTAATGAAGCAATTTTTTAACAAATAAGTACAGGGATTTTATACTAAAGAGGTTTGAATAAAGAAAAATCATCAAAATAAATACGTTTATAGTAAAATGATAAATCTATTTTCTAAAAGTTTTCAAACGATGTCATGCATAAGAAGCAATTTTTTTATAAAATCCGGAATGATGAGTTTTAACATAGCTTGTATTGATAATGTATTTTTAAGTTACATATTTCAATTTACAATAGCAAAATTTTATTTCATTTTATTGGCAATGTTTTTTTTTTTCATAAAAGGAAATGCAAAAAATTATAAGAGAACATATTTTCAGGAATCTTCATTTATTTAAAAAAAAATGTTTTTTTTTTCTAAGAATATGTTATATTAGACTATTTAATTTCATAAATTTATATACACTTAGACTTTGCATTAATGGGCCTATTTAACTCTCTAGAGGTCATTATTTAGAAAAAAAAATTACATTTGCTGTTAAATGTATTTTTTTTATATTTACAGCTCTTAAATTAAAAAAATATATATTTAGCTGTAATTTTCATAATAATTTCACATATGCTTATGGGTTTTTACTTTTATATATACACAAAAATACATTAGATATTCAACCATTAGAACTATATAATTCTAATGGTTGAAAATCTAATGTATATTTGTGTTTTTAATATTTAACTTATTAACATTTTTAACTTATTAGTTTAAAATAAAATTAAAAATCTTGCCAACATTTTTCAAGAATACACAAATATTTAATTTGTGTCTAAAATTGAAACTTTTATAAATTGGGAATTTGTGTCACACAATTGACCAAATTTTAAATATTAAGAACATTACATTAAATATTAAGAACGTAACATTAAATATTAAGCAAATAATAATATTATTATTTAATATAGTATTTCTCTGCAAGAGTTTCATTGCAATAATAAATCAAATGTTTAATACATGTCTGATTAAATATATATTAAGAAGTACTTCTAATTTCAAAAAAAAATAATTATTCAAATTTTTATTTTCATACAAAAATAAAAATCAGTATGTTTGAGTACAATTTGATTTTTAATTTATTTTATCTCAAAATATTAACACACTTATAAAATACCTACATATTCCTCATAAAATTTGAGAAAAAAATAAATAGAAATACAATATACTTTCTTAAAAAATAGTAGACTGACTAACACCAAGTTTGAAGAACACGTTTCATTTTATTTTGAAATGTTAAGTAAATGTATTGAAGAAGATGAGTGTCTTTTTACGATTCCATAAGTTTTAATGGCAGAATGATTTTCTACCATGCTCTGTAATATTTAAAATTATTAATTAAATAAATTTTAAGTAAGTTAAGACTAACCACATAATTGAAATGTTTTGATACCTCCATGCCCACAAAATAGTAAGAGATGAAAATAAAAAGGGCTAGGATAAACAATTCAAGAAATGATGGAAGCATTCACGCGTAATTCATGGTAAATTTTATACAAAGGAACTTCTTCTGAAAGAGCTTTAAAATTTAATTACAATACGGAAAAATTATAAGATTCTAAATGAGATTGAAGGATATTGAAAAAAGCGTCCATGCAATTTCACAGTTCTTGAATACTTCAAAGGAAATAATTAATAAATATTTATTAATTCCATGCATTAAATTGTTTGATTAATTTTTTGATTAGGAGAGGGTGAGAGAGATAAGTAAAAATAGGAGATAACAAAATAATTCATAAATTCTAAGAAAATTTGCATGTGTTTGGAAGACGTGATCACCTTGAACTTTAAATATCTTCAAAGATATTTAATAAGATTTTATAAATCTTGATGAAATTGTATCTAAAATTAGTTTTACTAAATAAGAAGTTCAATAAATAATTAACTCAAACATATTTTGATATGTCTATTAATACACATAAAAAGATAGATAATATTTACTGAAAATTAATAATCAATTTTTAAAAAAAGATACTAAATAAAAATTCATATGATTGATTTTTAAAAATTCATACTACTACAAGACTGAATGAATAATTGTACAAAACTAACAATCAGTTGAGATAAAAATGTGAGAAAATTGAAAAAGAATGCAAAATGTTTTTTATTTGAATCAAAAAATATTTAGCATGCCAATTTTTTTTATAGATTTTAGCATTGAAGATAATCAGAAAAAAATGATGAGACATTAGAAATATAAATTATGAAGGAAAATTCAAAGCTTGCACTTATTAAAGAAGTTAAAAATATGAGGAATTATTTATTCAGATTTCCTTGTGTCACAACAAAAACTACAATTAATATTGGTATTTTTCCTATGAAGAATACATTGAATGTGTAAAATAGATGAATGGGTTCATATATGTAATATTTCAAAAATATTATTGTAGTTCAAACATAATTGCAAAACATTAAGAGGAAAAAATGAAAAAAATGAAAACATATTAAGTATATTTAATGCTTTAAAATTTTTGAAAAAAGTTTGACAAACTTCAAAAAGCTATCTATTTAAATAACTTAATTTGGCTCTTAAAAATGATTATCCCTGTTTACTTTTAGATAAAGTATAAATTTTTATGAAATTGTTTTGCTCTGTTTTTCATACTTAAATAAAGTTTAACATTTATGTATCATATCATCAAAAATGCTTAAGAACGCTTATGGATCATTCTTTAGTTCTGCTATTTGTTAAATTCAAATAAAATCATAACAAGTTGCACAATTTAAAAACTACTTATGTCAGATAATTATTACTTGGAAAGAGTGTTATCTACATAAATCAACTGATTACAACGATATCTTCATAACAACTAATACATTTAATTTCAGTTTCTATGAGTGTGAGAAGGAGAAAATATAACAGCTTGCACTACAATTTTATTAGTTACAGTTATCAGTATAAATTTTTAAAATTACAATTTCAAACTAATATTTAGCATTAGAAAATTGAGGATTATATTCAAAATATCATTTCTCCATTAATAAAAAATAAAAAGTTAGTGCCAGGGAATTTATACAAATTATTGCATATGTAAAAAGAGTATTCCGTTCCTATTTATTCTACTGTAATAAAGAAACAATTGGAGTATAAGTAATCAAAAGATTACAAAATCTTATGTACTCCGGAAAGGTGAACATTTGATAGCTTTTAAATATAAGTTGCATTTCAAGTAATTATAAAGAAATATATTTTGAATATAAAGTAATCATGTTGATAGAACTCAATATAAGTTCATTGTTTTCGTTATCTCTTTGATTATTGTATCTTACACTGTGTTTATCAAGGTACAGATTAATTACAGTCATTAATAATATATAATATGACAGTATAGGTCCGCAGTGACCGATTGGTCCGTTGGTAGCAGCTTATAGAGAACTAGTTGACAATTAGTCCACCAGGCACTAGGCATTAAATTGCGTTGGTACATAGGTGGCCTTGCTCTGTATGGGATAGTATAGTGATAGGGCTATGATGTCATTCTTAGCACTAGGCCCAAATGCTTGATATATTCAGTGATATGATCCAACAGCTAATAAGCCTATTCTGAAGTCGTAAAACAAACAACACTGAACGAACTCCATCGACATGTCCCTTTACGGTGCGAGTTACGATTGATGCATGTGCGATGTGAGCCTGTTTCTTTAACGAATGCTACTTTTACCCTATACTGAATGGTATGTCAACCACATCATGCACTAAATTACATACTTATTCTAACTTCCCTCATTGCCAATACAAAAACAGAGAGAAATTTATTTTTCAAATAAATAATTGCCATGCAAAATAGCTCCCTTAAAGTAGATACTCGATTAGTTCAATTCTTTGTTTTCAACTCTTGCTATTTGTATAACTAGATATACATAAAAAATCCATTTGGAATAGATTATTTTACATTTGAAGACACTCTAAAATAGTACAACTGTTTATTGTAACCCAAACAAATACGTACAATTCATGTATCAAATATTTATATAATTATGTATTACGTATAAATATTGATATACGAGTTCAAATCTTATACTCGAAATATTCATTAAAAAATCTGCTTACATTATGAAGTTATTGTCACAAGAATCTATTAGCTCTTGTGACAATAACTTACTGATACAATAAATTTATGAAGTAAATACTGTATACCATTTCCTATTCTCAATAGGATTTGTTATATAAATATTTTTTCAATTTTCTTTCGATTTCTGTAATATTTGCTTTGGCAAATACGCAAAAATTTATTTATTCACACATTATCTTCAATAAGATATAAAATACTGTAGTTACTTTCAATATACAATATCAGCGCATTTTCTAGCAGATTTGTTTTAACTTATCAAAATATAATGGTTGATTTAATTTATAAGAAAATAGGTATGGTTTAATAATATCTAATATTTTATTTCCGTCACATTTGAATTATAACAACAAATGTTACTTATTCTATAAAATGCATTTATATTTTCTTTATTGAAAAATATTTGAATTTCAATTTAATTCTTTTTTTTTGAAATATGAGCAAATATAAGATTTCATAATATAAACATCAGCTAAAATTTTATCTTGACATGATGGTATCGTTATTTTTATAAATTAATAAATAAAGAATATCTAAATAATTATTTTATTTATGACATAACACTTATGAATAAAAAATATGTACATGAATACACATATTAGCAGATTACTTTGTTTATTACTAATGACTTATTTCAGTTCATTTTTTAAGCATTAATAGTAAAGTAGGAAAGAAAGAAAAATTATAGATATTTGCAAATAAACTACTTTCTTCCACCGAAATAAATAATTATTTAAGTTTTAAGTCAAACGTAACGATATACACTTAGCTGTTAGAACTTTTAGTCTCAGTTAAAATTTTGCTTTGATATGATGATTAGTTTATTTTACTTGCAGTAATTCTAGAAGAGCATTTCAAATGTTTGTCAACACAGGTAAGAAATGTGAATATATTTCAAAAAAAATTTTCTGATTTTCCTTTCAATTTTTGAAACCATCATATCAATAATTCTGTAATTATGTTTCCATGGAGTCAAGCCTTCTTCCTGTTAAAAAGTGACCAATTTTCAAAATATGTTATTTCTATCATTTTCCACATACTTATCAGGCGATAGAAAATGAGACTGCAGTCAGAAATGATATTCCCAACAAATGAATGGAAACTATAATTTTCCTTAAAATTCCATTCAGTTTTATTTATAAATAACTTCGATCATAAATGTAAATTATCATTTAAAATACATTGAAAAATTATGATTATCACACACTTTTGTTATTAATTTATGATATTTTATCATATAATGAAGAAAAATTAAATAAACAGCTTTGAAAATTAAATAAATTCAACAACCATTTTTTTCTTAACAATTTTAATTAAAAATTTAAAATACAACTGAATTTTTCAAATTTTGATCTTCTACATATGAAAATAAATCTTTTTCACATAAATATTAAAATACTGAGATCTTGAAATTCGCTTGAACTTTCATTTTATAGTTATAATAAAAAGCCTTTGCGCAATTATAGTTAGAAATTTTTCCGAATTTTATGATATTTAATTATTAGGGAGTCTAATTGTAATCCATTCTTCCTTAAAATATTAAAACTGTTTATTTAAATGTCACTTACTAGATTATATAACTTTGCATGATATTAGTTTGGGGAAAAAGAAATCCATTATTTTCACGTGAACATTATGTAACTTCTTTTGGATTCATTTTGTAAAAAGGTTTAAAACAGTTTTCATGTAGATTTTTATGTTTTGAGCGTTACTACTGCTGACTTGCGGTCAACTTCGACCATTTTTGATATTTTACAGACATTTTCGACGATGCTGTATCCACATGCGAGGTGCATCTCTAACATCAAAAATACCCGAACGGAATTGACGAATCAAAAATTGTACGTAACTGGTTGTTACAGTCTTATATAGAACGATAAACACCTTTCACAATTTTAGCCACCCGGCAATCTTTTTCGCCGTTACAAGAGAAAAA
>JAPDSC010115387.1:45157-56473 GCA_026290005.1 Latrodectus geometricus
AATTTCTTCTCGTTTGAATTAAGAAACTAGCATCACCGACACAAAACAATTCAACCCTCAAACGTCCATTGATAATTTGTAAATTGCTAAAAAATCTCAGAAAAAATTAATATTTTTCCTAAAACTCAGAAAAGAATTAAATATCTTATTTTTATGATTTTTTTAAATAAATCATAAAATTTCAGTTTAGTGAATTTTAAATTTTTTAATGTAAATGAAAGTTGATGCAATGTTACTTGGCAGATAAAATTAATTACTTAATTACAAACAAGTTTAAAAATTCTTAAAACTGTTCTTATATTTCTCACATCCTTTTTCTTTAAAAACAAAAAAAGAGTTGCAGCATTTAACTTTTTTACACATTGGAGGTAAAATAAGAAGTGATTTAATTACTTTGGAAAACATATATTTAAATATAGGATTATAGGTAATCAATCATTGAATTACCAGCAACACCAATCGTTGGTAATTTTATACAGTTATTTAAGTTAGACCCTTTATTTCTGTACACCGCTTAAATTTACTTTCAGAATTACTGAGGGTATTAACCATTTTTAGAACGATTTCAGGACCGTTTAATTAATATTTAAAATGTAAAGATTATTTTTTTAAATGTTCTATCTGATAGAGCTTTTTCTCTGGGCTATAATTCTGTATCGTGATTTCCATGACAGAAGGGCTTTTCGTAAAATTTCCAGGTATATTGCTTTCCATTCCTCTTCCACTACTTTCCAAAGTTCATTTATCCTGGTGGATTTGCGTTTAGAGAGATGTTTTTTTAACAGACCAAAGGCACAATAATCCAAAGGTGAAACGTCAGATGACTTCGCAGGAATATATTTAAATGTATATATGCAATACCTGTATTACTTTTCATTTTTTCAAGGAATTCAGTGGTAGTTTTTGAATTATGGCTCAAGCTTTATCATGATGAATTTTCACTCTTTGAAAGTCATTGGGATAAAGAAGTGGAATTTCTTCTGTAAAAATTGGACGTAAAACCTTCTCCTGATAGTATGATGAATTGATTTTAACTTTTTTTCCACTCTTTTCATTTTTAATTTTCCATTGTAAGAGAAAACTGCGACAATCATAAACTCCTCACTGAAACTTTCTTTTCATTGATGGAACAAGGTTTATGCATTTTTTTCTCCTTATTTTCTATAGTAAAAAGACCTTTTCTTGTTGAAGTCATTTAGGTAAACTCATGGTTAATCAAGGGTCACAATGTATTTCCATTTACCTCCTGCTAAATGGTTTTCATACAGGATTCTAAAAAATGTTTTGCGTTAAGACACATATCTCAGCAAAAGCTCGTTAATATTATGTACCTTTGCTTTTTTAAGTTGTAAATCTTGGTTATTTTTTTATTTATTGTTGCTACAGTTATATCTAAAGATTTTGTAATTGATTGCTATGTTGCCGAACTTTCTCTTGTTACCAGCGATTTCTCTTTAGGAACATTTGAAATAGTACGTAAATTTCCGATTTTCACTTGGAGTCTTCTTTCTATGTAGAAATAAAGATTGATGGTTTTTCCTATCCGATTTATAATTTTGCTTATTTTGCACTTAGAAATTTTAATACCATGCATTTCACAACGTTTTTGAATTCTGGAATAAGAAAGGATATTTCTCTTTGGAAAGCGCAAAAACTTATCCTTCAATCCACAACTTGTTTACATGCAACATTTTGAAAGAAGAATAAATTTAAAAGTAGCAGACCATACTTCTCATTTCAAATAAGAAGCTGTTGCCAGAAATGTTTATTCTAAAACATTTACTTTAATTCACAATTGAAATCGTTCTAAAAATGCGTTAATACTCTCTATATTTTAGTAGAGAATTTAAATTTGTGATTAGAAGTTGTGATATTAGTTTTTAAAAAAATAATGTAAGGAATGAAATCCAAATTTTTTATAAGATATAACGAAAAGTTAGGAAATATTTTATTTAAGAATAATTAAGTACTTTAGGCATGTAGTAAAGTGCAACTATTATTAAAATAAAATAACATAGTAAACAATGATGATTTAATCTAATCATCTGTAAAACTAAAATTAATAACTTTGATTCATTCGAGCAAAATATCTCTCGTCATTACTTTTTGGCTAATTAGTGAGATTGAGGATTCTTTTACAAATCTCAACTGATTAGTTTCAGTCAAAAGTAGACGAGCTATAACTTTCGGAAGTATGTTTTATACATTCTTCAAAGGATTAATTTATGTTAAATTTTTATTTACTATCCAATAGATGATACATGTCTTAGCATAGTTTCTTATAAATTTAGTTAAATATAAATTTAGGTAAAAACAGAATCATTAAATAGAGTATTATGTTTACCAATATATTTGATAAATGATTCTATGAATATAGTAATTATTAAATTTAAAAAATACACTTGTAAATAAGTTGCTAATATCAAGAAAATTTCTCAATAATTAATTTATGATTTATTCAAAATAAATTACTGAGATATTTTTTATTTGAAAAATACGCAAATTAGAATTATGAAAAAAGTTGCTTTCACCTGTAAGATTTCAAACATTTTGCTGATAAAAGTTACATTTAAGATTAGGATCAAATAATATTCTGAAACCAATCATAAAATTTTAACAGAAAGAAACTTATATAAATATCTCGTAAGCAATTTCATTATTTCGCTAAATTTTATTTTAAATATCATGAATGAATCTCAATGTTCACAAAGAATCACAATATCACAATTAAAACACATTTATGTATATATTTTTATAAATCATATTTAAATATTAAAATTTGAATTTAAACGTTTGAGTGTAAATATTTAATTTCTGCAATGTAATCAATTACGTTACAAAAGGCATTCGTTAGCCATATGCCAAATCATCTGATCAAATATTTTGTGCCAATAATTGCAAGACAAAACAATATTGAAAATATTCCTTATTTTGAAATAAAATTTTAAAACATTTCGCTTTAATAATTGTAAATATACATTTATTCAGAAGAAAGATAAGTTTGAATTTTTATTTAACTACCACATGCAAAAATACCGAATTGTTTTTCTAATTTAGATTGATGCTATACATTTGAATCTATTAATATCAATTATACTCAGTCAGAGAAAAGCAAGTTATACATTATCTGCTATAAATCTCACATTCTCATCTTCCTTGAACAAAAGCCAATTATCTGTCTGCAAAAAATATAATATTGCTTAAATATTAAGATTTATGATGTTTCCCTAAAATTATGAAATTTAATATTTAAAAAGCAATTACGAAAATTTTTGCGAAATCATAAAATACTAATGGCAAATCATTTTATTTTGTCTTTTAGTAATTCATTATACGAAGATACATTCATTCGTAAAGCTATTTCATTTTGTAAAACTGTTACGTTTTGAGAATAAAATGCTTTGATTATTATCATTTTAAAATTACATTTTAATACACTCAATTGTTATTTTGTAAAAAAATGTTTCCGTAATGAAATTTATAAGTTGTTGTCCTCTAACTTGAAAATAGTTTTCAGAATATTTTAAAAATACGCTGAAACTAAACGTTTGCTTAAAATACTTTGTAATGAAAATTTAATTTAAAAAGTATGTTTCCAAAATGACGAGCAATCATAAAATGCTTACTTTATCGCTTCACAATATTAAAATAAAATGAATAAAACCTCTAGAATCAAGATCATATTGATTCCATTGTCTAACTGTTTGAAAAATAAAATGCATAACTGATAACAGAGTCTCTGCACCTTCATAATTTTCAATCAGAAACTCCAGCTACCTAGTTTCTTCAATAAATATGCAATTAAATTGTAAGCAGATATTAAAATTTGGTAGTCTAGATATGTTATTGGTTATCTATATCTATCCACCTACGTATATATATATATATATATATATATAACGTTGGTCAATGTAAACGTGATCATAAAATGCCAGTAAGAAACAAGTTGATTTGACAGTTTAAAATGCTGTCTTATGTAATTTTAAGAAAAACGAACATAAGTATAAGCTGTAAAAGTTATACAATTAGACAGATAATAATATAGTTTAAGAACAATATTCGTCATTTCTGCTTGTAAGTTCTTTAGTAAGTAGAAAAGTTGTAAAATACTTTTAATGGGATATTTCAGTTACTTAATTAACCATTTTCATTCATTAATAAAAATGCTCGAGGAAATATGTTGAGCGATCACTTAAGAAAATTAGTTATTTATTTATAATAATAAATGATGCAGAAAACATGCTTTTAAATAAACGTTTTCAGTAATTAGCTATTATTTTTAATACTTAAATTATGTTTCATATCTGTAGCTACTATATTGAATCTTCTCTTAACTGCATTTTGTTGATAAAAATATGTTTTATTAACTTTCCTGAAGTAATGGTACTACTATTTTTATTTTCCTACATCATTTGTTTTTCCCCTTTTAATAAATATAATAACATGGATGTTACATTTTCCTCCCATATATTACTATAATTGTGCTTATATTATAATTAGTTATCATGCATGCATTTGTCTATCACTTAATAACAACTCATTCTTATCCTCTGACTAGAATCCTGTAAAACAAATGGAATCATTAATGAACATTTAAAACCAATTGAACATTTAAAATAAATTAAATCCACTTCTCAATTCAGAAAATATAACATTTAATAAAAAATAAATAAAAACTTTTCAATAACAAGAGACGTTTCACTTTCTAAGAAAACAGCCATGTTCTAGTTAAACTGAACATAAATCTATACAAAACATACTTATTCACGATAATGAGAAATTTAGAAATCCATTGTTCATAATCAAATAAAATAATTCAAAACTCAATAAAAACTGTGGAAATTCTAATATCAAATATACAATATTTCAGTTAACCCCGAAAAATAAAAATAAAGTAGTTATCATTTTTTTGCATTTCTAAAAATGAATATTATTAAAAATACTCATCCAACATTTTGAAATTTAAGAACATTAATCTAAAATCAGAAGGATTTTACGTGATATATTTGGATTAACTTACACTGAAGATTAAATCTGCTTTAACTAAAAGAATATTAGAATGAATTCTTAGATTTTATTTCAATAGTGTGCAATATTTCAACGAATATTGAAGAAATATTAAATACAAATGTAAAATATTTTACTTTTTATACACAATAGTTGAATTAAATTAGACAACTCAAGTCTAAGAAAATAAAGTTATTTTCACCAATTAATCCTAGAGAGTATTTAAAAAAATGTTATATGACAAAAACTAAAGAAGTTAATTATTTACAATATATTTCCCGAAATATGTGATATAAAGACAATTACTACATACGCTTACCAGAGAAAACTATGTAGGATGGTAAAATTACACAATTTTCCTATTAATGATTTTAATTATAATGCAATATATTATTCTCAATTCTACTGATTTTGAATGGTTTTTGATAATTTAAAAATACATCACTTTACCTATTTTTGAATATGAAATATTCTCCAAAATAAATTCGAAAGTGAAGATAGATGTCATATTTTTCTTTTGTTATAACTGAAATAATTCATACAAAATTCATTCTGAACATTAATAGAAAATTATTTTTTGTTTTCCAAGTAATGTCTTATACATTAAATCAAAAGTATGAAGTAAAAATATAAAATATTAACTCTTTCATATTTATGATTAGTTTAGATTATTTTATTTATTATTTTACATAAAGTATATACGTTCACAAGAGTTCATAAAAATAAATTCCTAAAAATTTTTTTCTTGAAATATGAAGCAATTATTCTAAACAAATTCTAAAAGCATAAGCATATTAAATATTAGAGACATTACTAAAATGTCTCGGAATATTGAATACAAAATTTATATCATGTTCTTTTTAAATTAAATGTTTGATAAACTTTCAGATGTTAAATCATTTGATTTCAAGTAAAAAGGAAATTTTTGAAAGATGTTTTTTATTTTTTGATAAATAATTTCATCACTTTAGTTTCTTAAATTATAAAAATGTGCTAATACATACAATAGGAATACAGATAAAATTTTTAAATTGATTTCGATGGTTTAAATTCCTGTGCCCCGAAGTGTTATAGGATTATTATATATTTAGCAATAAGTAAGATAGATCGGAATAATTATTTTATCAAAATATGAACTTACTATACTATTATTTGTTAAAATGCTTAAATTTAACAATTAATTTTATTAAAATTTTTAAATTTGAGATAAGACATAAAAGTTTCTTATATATCCATTCACATATACGCAAAATTATGTATATTATTTATGCCACTGTATATTATTTAGAGAAGACTATTACTACTTGATTCTAACTTAAATTACTTTAATATATATATTTAAGTAATTAGTTTTAATGTTAGTTCAAAGTTAATTAATTTGACATTGTTTCTTATATATAAGTTCATATAACTTCATAAATGTTCATATCTTTGATGTGAAGTTTCTTTTTAAAGCACAAGCAATTACAGTATTTTAACTGTTCCCAGAAAGCTCCTAAAAGAAATTACGAAATTTTTCTTTATTAATTTAAAAAACCATTTCAGCCAAAACATTATACTTTTAAAAATATATAGTAATTCATTACCTCTTACATACTACTAACAATAGATTGATTGCATTTTCTTTATTTCTATTTATTCATATTTTTAACCTGTTGTAACTGTTTTTAATTAGAAATATTTAAGCTGTTTTATAATCTTTATTCATAGAAAATAATGCCTATATAAAGATTAATCAATTAGTTCTTGTAACTGCAAGGTATACAGAATGTATGCAAGTAAAAACATTTTTAATATCGAATATTGAGAAAAATGATTTTTACCTTCCTTTTATAGTCTGCTTTAAGTTATGACAATACTAAAATTTGTTCTAGAATCCAGCAATATTTAAAGTTCTTTATTATTTCTTCAACTTGTAAGAAAGTTCCCTATAATGTAACAAATTTAAAATTTTGAATATGTTAATTTAAGAATAAACAGCAGTTTTATTATTATTATTATAAAGACAATATAAAAATAAACAAACTTATTAAAAGAATAATTTAAAAAATAATACTAAAATAACAGAAAACACATTTCTTCAATATGTTTGCTTAATGGGTTTTTTTTTTTTTTTTTTTTTTTTTTAAACATAAATATTTGACCAAACATTTTCCTTTCTAAAGTCTTTTAATTCTTACACTATTTTATATTGCAATTACGTGATTTTAATTTATTTTAAAATAATGTGTAACATAAATTTGTAATAAAAGCAAATGCATTTAATCTTCAAGTCAAATTGAAGTTGATACTATTTTTTAGACTAAATTAAGATTATATACTAGATAAAATTATAGTTATCGATATTCAGTTATAATTTTCTTTTGGCAAAATCAATGTGAAGTGAGACAAAAATATATATATATTTATTTTAATCTTATTTTTTCAGTTTTGTTAAATAAATTGGATTTTACTGAAAACTTTTAAAAGGAAATAATCGTTAAGCACATTTATCACTATGATTTTAAGTAAGAAAAATTTATCTATCATCATCATCTTTGTAAGCATTTGAACATTTCGCAATAATTTACTTAAAACACTCTATTTTTTTATTTCTTGATTGGAATTGATAAACCTCTCTCCCTCGTTTTTTTACAAACAAATTTATGTATCAAAATATTTTGTAATTATAATGTTACCCAAGAAAACAGAATGTTAACATATTGATTTTAACTTCAGCACTGAATTATATTTAAATTTTGAAGTAAATACTTTAAAGACAATAAGCAATGATTTATCGTATTTCTAGACATATAAATGTGACATCTCATTCGTAATAGTTTTGCAACAAATTTGATATGGCTTCATACGCTTCCTCTTCACAATACAATTCCCCTTGTATTTACTTTCCAAATAAGACGTTCATGATGTAGTTTTCTAAGTATTATGATCATTCCTTCTAAAAACTACATTTTTCAATAATGAAAACAGGTATAAAATATAAAAAATAGCTTAAAATGTATGTTTCTAACGTTATTTCAAATTACAAACTATTTATATTTTCTCAATAACTATCCATAAGTAACCCATCAGTATGCAGAGTCACATCTTACATTTATTTAGTTGCGAAAGCTCAGAAAAGACTTAAGTCAAACGAAGCAATTAGATGTACATCACAGATTCTGTTCTTTTTTGCGCATTATTTAGGAAGCTGAACAGAATTTCTTTCTGAAAACAATATTATATTTTTTCCTTCATTATATAAGGCTTAATCCATAGAACTTCTCAAATATTAAGATGGATAGATTTTTACAAAGAGCGGTTAAATGTTCAATAGTTTATCATCTAATTTCCTTAAGTCAACATCCTTTACAACATCCTTCTTTTTGGTGTTGTAAAAAGAGTTTTATTTTAAATTCGTAATTGTGTGTTTTAAGAACTGTAAATTCCTTATGTTAAGAAATGCATTGAGAAGTTAATCCAAAAATGAATGGTTAAATAAAAAAATATCAAATTTAAAAAATAATTTTAAGAAAATATTATTTATACAATTTCTTGCTCAAATTATGAATTAAAATATAAACATTTAACGAAGAAATTAGCAATGTTGATTAATTTACAAATCAAATAAATTATTATATATATATTATATATAATATTGTATATAATATATAACATTATTTTGCAAAACATTCTCCTTTGTTTGAATTAAATACATATATTGCTTAAAATAAGCAACATATTTTTAAATAAAACCCAATAAGTAAAATTTTATTAATATATGGACTCAATAACATGATTCTCTAGAAATTATCTCACTACGCATGCATTACTTACTCCTTTGAATTATAAATCATTTTATGTTTAATAAAACGTTCACACTAACGTAATATAAATTTACCATACGCAAATATAATATATTTTCTGACAATCATTAAGCGTTTAAAGTAAGGTTGAAGCCTCTTCATAATAGATCTGCGGATTAAACTGTAGCCTAAAATAGACTAATCTATGATGCAGTGACAAGAAATGCTATTTAAAAATAGATAAAACTTTTTATAACACTTAATAGTATTACATATTAGAATGATTATTTATTAGTGAATTAGGGAAACGTAATGTCTGATTTCATAAAAAGATATATTTTAAAATTCCTTCTTTTATCTTAAGTAACTTTCTTTCTTATGAAAGAAATGAAGCTGTTGCAATATAATAATATGTCAATATCATATAAAATTACTCCCAGAAAAATTAATAATATTTTCATAATGAACTAGATTTAGCAATTACTTTGATGACTATATTCAGTATAATTTACGCAAACAAATCAATATGAATAATCAAGAACAACAAAATCAAAAGTTAAGTTAAGATATCTCTCACATTATAAATACAGAAATGTCATCCTACCGAAATTATCAAAATCTTCTGAACTAGATTCTATTATCTTAATTAGTTTAAGCATTTAATTCAAATCTATAGTTATCAACTTTATTATAAAAATTTATTTTTTGTTTAATATTAAAAATATAGAGTACATCAATATAACTGTAAAAATTTCACACATACTCAAATTTATATACATTTCATTTAAAGCCATTTTCTTAAAAAGGGGCAAAATGCAAACTAACTGAAACTATAATAAATATAAGAAATTTTAATAAAATTCAATGTTTAATTTGTAAATAACGTAGACATAAATATTTAGATCCCAATATTTTATTTCTAAATTTAGAAAGAATTATTTTTTCCGAAACCAATAAATTATTTGTATAATAATAAAAAGCTTCTGACAATAAATTCTGGGAAAAAATAAGATTTCTATTCTCGAACACTTTCACCTGAAAGGAAAATTGACGATCTTATTGTGGAGAACAATTGCATACTGACATGGGAAGAAATCCTTGATAAATTGCGTGGATATAAAAAAACAATCTCAGTCAATGTCACTCAGATACGAAAATTCAAAAAGAAAATAAATGGATATATTTTGAAGTTATTTTATGTAGTTTTAAAGTTTATTGGAGATGCTATTTCTATAACCATAGTAAATACATCGAACATTATAAACTGATATGTTCTAAACATAAAATGATATAATTTAATAATTAAGTAATTTGTTATAGATTCTGTCTCATGTTATAAAATAAATTTATTCCCAATTTTGAATTAAAATTTATGCTTGTTTAAATTATTTGACATACATTGTTTTTTATGCAGAAGAAATTATTCTTCATCATTACTAAGTTTATAAATATCGTAAACAATGGATTATTTTTTAATTTGATGATTTTATTGTTAATGGCGATATTTTAAGAGAACAATTAAGAACGAATGTCTTATAAAAACAAACATGCGAAGAAACTGCATATTGAAGGTAATGTAGTAAAAGTAACCCAAGCAAATCATATTTCTTGAATTAATTTTAATACTTCTATAATAAATGAAATCATTATATACTTTTAAGAATAAAAGAAAGCAAATAAAAATTTAAAAATTAATAATTTTGTGCCATAGCAACAAAGATTAATAGCAATAGATAATATCATAGGATAAAATGAATTATTATTAATTTCATAATCTATCAGATTGAAATTGTAAGTATGTTTGGTTATTAAAAAGAATAACTGTTTTTCTTTTCATACATTAAAAATGGAATTTTATGCACCCAGTTATGTTAAATAAGAGTTGAGCTTAAAAATAAAAAACTTTTATAAAAATTTCTGTAAATTAACTCTCAAGTTTGGATGCTACAAAATGAAATTTTCCTGTTTGAAATTTTTGAAGTTAAATGGAATTAAATATACTTTTAAAAATACTCAAATTAGTAAGTTACTTCTTTTTAAAAAATTTAAAAATGATAATGCGAACACCCAAAGCTTGTACTTAGTTAGAAAACTTTGATTCACATTTCGAATCTAATTGAAAGCAGAATATAAAAAATGTACTTAAAAATTAAAAGTTAAAAAAAAATATTTTTAGATCTTTTCAAGAAAAATATTCTTTTTCTTATATAAAAAGAGTAACACGGAGAATTCAATTAGCTAGTATTAGTTGTCCACATATATTTTCGTCTTAGGAGCTACGAGGTGAATTCCGGTTGTCGTGACAATAGAAGACGGTGGTTTCTTTTCGATAATTCATTCAGAAAGGTGACATTTCTAAGACAACTTATAGAATTTTCAATACTCTAGATTTTTATTCTTGAAAATAGTATCAATTCAGTTAATTTTGTCTCGCCTTCATTCACAATCCAAACGTGGAATCCTTATTATATAATTTTATATGCTGTATCATTTATTACAGAAAATTATCCTCCAAAAAGATTAC
>JAPDSC010115387.1:56483-72798 GCA_026290005.1 Latrodectus geometricus
AATGCATTAATAGCAAAATAACTTTCTTACTGACGTACAAATTTTTACTTACTAACTAAATTTATGATAATATGTATGAAAATATTGAATAAAATGCATTCATTCTTTAAGCAACTGTCCAAAAAATCTTAAAAATGAGTAGATTTGACAAAACGTGCTGTTTTCTCAAGAATTCACTGTGAATTTGAAAATGTCTGTCCTTTTGAAAGTGAATAAGAAACGAGTACATTTATAAATTATTGTGATGTCGTAATTCTGTAACTATCATAACTCATAGATTTGTTTCGAGTAAAATTAAATAATATAATTACATGCCATATTATTGAATGTTTTTCAATTCTCTGATAATATTTGAATCGAAAATACACCCACTTTTCAAGGCTAAATTCTTAAAAAATATATATTTTATTTTTACCTACATTTATATTATCTTTAATTTATATTTTGATTTTTTTTATAATTTTCTTTTATTAATACAATTTAATAATCCCTCATTATTTATGCATATATACGATTTTAATGTTTTTCTTTAATTTCATATTTTTTTTAAGAAAAATGTTTAATCATAATAATAATTGGAATAATTTAATGATATTGGAATAAAATGTTTAATCATCTAATCTCAATAAACTTGTTTTAAATAACTATTAAATATTAGCTTTTTACGTTAAATTTTAGATGTGAACAGTTATTCTGATTTTATTCCACAAGGTTAGAAAATATTTAATTTATCCAAAAACAAAAATTGGTGTATTCGTGCACAATGAAAATTAGTTTATTAATTAGAAGAACAGCTTCTACCTAAGCCATTTTGTTATACTCTGTATTTGTTTGCGTATCATTTGCAATATTTGATATAAATCGTGTATATATATTCATCAGCCATCTTATTTCAAAATCAATTTTAATAAAGTGACTCCGAAGTTTAAAAAAATCTTATTCAATTAATATTTTTATCTCATATATTTACCCCAGTATAAATTTCAAATTTTCTGCTTCAAACAATTTTTCAAAACTTTTCTTGCGGTTGATAAATCAAGATAGTAAATCAATAGAAATATAGTGAACGTTAAAGTTCTAAGTAAATTGTCATTCAAATTAAACTTAAAAATAAAGATAAAATATTGCACTTTCTTAAAATAATCATTCAAATTAAAAATGTAAAATGAAAGAAAAATTTCCCAACATTTTTTTTTTTTTTTTTTTTTTTTTTTTTTTTTTGCATTCTCAGCATTTAACATTTATTATTAAATTCCATCATATGTTCGTAATAATATTCATTAACTAATTCGAACATACATGAAACTCTTAAGAAATTAAATGTCATTAGAACATTATTTATTAATTTCCCTTGAAAGTTATTAAGCTGTTGATTGAAGATAGTGAGACACAATACATTAATAAATGAAATCAAAACATGTATCGTATTGAACTTGTATTAGATTTGTTTATTTTCTAAAGCACCAAAGTAATTAAAAAATAGGGAACCAATCCTTTACACATTTTAATAAAATAGATGCCTGTGATAATTGTCTTTATTTGATTACTACATTAAGAAAAGTAAAGTTCGATTTCTTATTGTCTTAATTTGGTAAGTTCTCCTGAATCAATAGTTTTTTCACTTTCGTACTAATTTAATATTTACAGTAAAAAACTGAGAATCGTATATTTATACCTCATTTTCTATTATATTGAAATCAACATGTATTTGGAATGTCAATTACGGTAAATTTTAGTTCATCATCCAAAGGTATAATTAGAATCAGTATATTATTCAATTTTTACACTTTCTCATTTAATTTCTTTTCATTTCAGTTTTTTTTAATTAAAGATAGTAATACTGAGAATTCCTTCTTGTTTTCATAAGCAATGTGAATTATTACCATCCAAATTTCTCATTAAATTAACATGTCATTTTTTGAGACTTTTGTTTTTGATTTCAAAATTATCACTCTATAAGCATCTTGAAAATTAATGCAATCTAATTGCTTACAAAATAAATGAAATATGCATTACAATTACTTCCCGCTAAAATTTAAATTTGACTTTACTCGATAATTACATTTTTCATAAGACCAAATCTATATTGAGGCAATAATTACATGTAAATATTTACTCAGAGCTAATTTAAAGTTTATAATTTTTCATTTAAGCTTTAAACCGTTCGAATGCTCCTATTTTACAGATGTTCATATTCTCTTTTAGTTTTCTTTTAAACATTATTAAGAGCTACTGATAATATGTAGAATATTTTCACTCCAAGTATTTAATGTTTTAAAATAGTACAAGCTTTTCTGACTACTTTCATTCAAAAATAAGAAAACAATTGTCTGATGAAATAAAATATTTTTTATTTAAGTTATCAATTAAAAAAGTATTAAAGATATGGAAAAATTAAAATCAGTAAGAATATATATATTAAAATTCTATTTTTACATTTTCATTTAATGTGTGATAATTAATTCTCTATTTATATTTTTCATTAAAAAATTGTACAACAAAAAAGTTAAAAATAAATTCAATTAGAATTTTCATTAATAATATATAGTAATATATTGTCATATGTTATTAGTTATAATATATATATATATATGTTTTTAGATAAAATTATTATAAAATGTATAAACTTTACCTGTTTTTATATACTATGTTATATTTTGAGAAAATGGTTTCTCACAGAAAAAATCATTTTTGAGTGTTCAAATAGGATTTACATTATTTTAATAGTTTATAAATAAAGCAAGCTCCTTTATATCGTTCCTAAATAACTATGAGTCGGATAATAAATTATCTTTTTAAAGTTGCATTTGTACCATTTTTTGTTTGAGAAATAAAATTCTCAAATTCCCCTTTCCGAAATTAAATGCAATTTAATTTATTATGGCTTTTCTACTTATGAACTACGGACATATCATTTTCAGTAAACTCAGCATTTCCTCATAATGAATATGTCAGAGTTGTCATTTAGTGGAGCCAATTCCACCTAGCAGAGATTGAGAGAATGAATTCAGAAATTAAGTATACCGTTTTTAAACAGAGAACCTTCATACGATGATAGAAGTACGACTTTAGCTCAAAGATGGAAGCACCATCAGGGTCTTCCAGTTTAGAGAAAGGAAGCTAAGGAAGACCCAAAGCTGTCTCTTATTACCATCAGAGTTGTTAATTTGGAATAGGAACATGGAAGACATTGCGATCAGAGATATTTTACATGTTCCAGTCAGCACTGGTGAACACGACGGATCTTCGGATGAGCAGGTATTTGAACTCACTACCTTCCGGTAATGGGAGAACGACACCTTAACCAATCAGGTAACTACGGCCCTGTATGTCAAAGTAAATATACTAATAAAGCGATTACATTTACAAATGTAATATCATTTATAAGTGATTTTCGTTTATCAAAATATTTAATTTCCAGTTAAAATATATAAATGGCAAATCTAATTATGACGAAATTCTTTGTTTTCACTTGAAATATTGCAAACAATATTTTGTTCCCTCATCATATAGGGATGAATCATGCAAATGAAAGTATTTAAGTAAAAGACTGCATTTCAAGTGAGAAGAGAAACAAAATAAAGTATTTCCTAAATATTTCATTTGATTACCCAACACATGACTCAAGTAGATCACAGGCTTAAGCATCTTTTTTGCAAAAGGGTGAAATATTATTTTCTATTACCATTTTTTAAAATTAATAAATTTTTCATAAGTTCAAATCCCCGTACCAAAGAACTTTATATATTTACTTGAGTCATGTGTTGGGTGATCAAATGAAAAATTTAGGAAATACTTTATTTTGTTTCTCTTCTCATTTGAGATGCAGCTTTTACTTAAATACTATGATTTGCATGATTCATCCCTATATGATGAATGAACAAAATATTGTTTGCAATGTTTCAGTTGAAAGTCAGTAGTTCCTCAATGGTAAAGCATTTTAAATAATCAGAAAATGTCTGAACGAATACCTTTGTTAACTAGCTCATTATTTAATGTTACAGTTTCGAATTTTGAGACCATAATTGCATTTGAAAATTCGACAGCTAATTTATAGAGCGAAACGATGGAGTGCTCTGCATTCAGAATTTCTGATCATTCTTACGTGCAAATATCATTGTTGATGCATGTTTTCTTGTATGTAAAATCATATTACTTTAAAGCACGCTCAAATCACTTTTAAATTAAAAAACAAAGTCAAAAGTAAGAATCAAAAGAGAAAGAGAAATTTTTTTTTCTCAATTTATATTTATTAAATTAATTTATCATTTTTAATTCAAATCATATTATTTTGATTAAAAATTCGTGTGAAATTTTAAACATGTAAATGAAGTAAAAGGTAAGTAAGAATATTTATAGTGATTTAAAGTTACAAGTATTTTGAATCTTACTTAAATAATAAAGTTTTTTGAACAATTGGCAATCAAATAAAATCGTTCCTCAAAGAATGCAATGTGAAGTATTGTTATGAAACCTTATTGCCAAACCTTTACTGTCCCACGTTTTGCAACGCTAGATATAATTTGAAATTGTAAGTTTCTTCAAAATTTTTAATGAAATAAAAAATATATGCTATAACAAAACTAATAAATTGTGTTGTTTTTTGTTTAACAGTTGTTTTTGTTATAAGGTCACAATAGTGTTCTTGATATATTTGCAATTTCCCTATGACATTATTGTCACAAAATTTAAAAAAAATGCAACTAAGATTTATATAACATACTTATGATCAATAAAATTGCAACTCCAAAAAAATATTATAAAGGAAGAAGTTAGAAAATTCAAATAATATACATTTCATAACACTTGGACGATGAAAAACGAATATTTGGCATAAAACATATTGCTAAAAACAAAAGTTATTTTCATTCGGAATCCCTTTATAAAGCTTTTCAGAATATCATGTTAGAACTTTGATGTGAACATATTGTCATACTTTGAAAATAAAACACTTGAAGAAACGTTCACATCAAATTTTAACATAAGAAAATGCTTTTTGAGAATGTAGATTCTATACTAGTAAAAATCACTTTAATTGAAATCCAACAAATATCATGTGACAATGATGGAATTGATGGTTTGCAGATCATCATATTGAATAGCATGTAAGATGACAATGGCCTCACATGACCAACTACACGTAATCTACTAACAATAATTAGAGAAGAGCATATTGGGAGGTCGATCTTTAAATGACGTACAACCATATCACGCAACATTAGTCAGGGTAGGATCTTAATATACGTCCTGTATCCATTAGTACAGTGCGATGAAGATTTTAGCAATACAGTGACAGGCAGAAAACAAACACTACTACCCTTGGTGATAACAAACAGTTAACTATGATGCCACCCACTACAAGGTTTAAGACTATGGTGACATTATGCTGTTTTCTCATCGTGTTTTTGCTTGCAACATGCTCATGAATTTATAAGTATCAAAAACTGCAAAATCAGTTGTATCGATAGATAATAAATCATAATAAATAAATAATAATAAAAACATAATTACCCTAATAAATAAAAATAATCTGTAATCAATTAATGTGACAAAAAATTTTAATATTAAAACATTATAAAATATTTAGATATATTACTGTAACTAAATACCAAATATTACATGATATGCTATTAGTACATGCTATTGTACTTAATTTTATTCAATAAATGAGATGGTGAAAGGAAATAATATTCAATGTATGATTAAAATAAATTGATACATGTGATATTTCCAAAACTATATTTTTTATTTTTTCATGGAACATATTTTTTTTTTGCATTTTAAAATTTGAAATAAGTGTATTTCTAAAAATTTCTAAAGATTTAAAATATCTCATTTTACTTAAAAAGTTTTCATTTATTTCTTCGCTGCATTATAAGTATTCCTTCAATGAAATGTCTTATAATGAGGTTTTAGCTCATTACTGATCTTACTTGAAAAGATTGAAAAATCTGATTTATCTACGAATTTAATTACGAAAAAGTACTTTTTAGTGACTTCCATTTAAATGTAGAATGGTTACAGCTTTCAAGTTGTACGACAGTATTTTCATTATTTTAAAAAAATGATATTTTCTATTTAATAGAGCGAAATTACATATGAAACAAAACAAGCTTTAAATTACATAAGAAATACTTTTTAAATTATTTTACTTAAGTATGCAGACTAAATACTTTGTAAAAATCCACAAATTTACATATAGAGTTCAGATATATATATAAAATTATATCTGAACTCAGATATATAAGTAAATTTTTTTTTCCATTTTTACAATTTTTTAAAAACATTAAAAAATTATAACAAAGGGAAAAATTTCTTTAATGCGAACTTTCTTAAATAATTAAAATAATAATTAATAAAAAGAATTATCTTACTGAAACTTTATTCAGAAGGACTTCTCTGATTGCAAGATCCTCATTCTTATTTTTTTAAATACTTTGCTTTTAAAAAATTCATATTTTCAAAAACAATTTTCCAACTTTCAGAAAACATAATGATTTATAAAAGAGAGATAAAAGTAGCAATTATTTTATAATAAAGTGAAAAAGTTATTTAATATGATACACATCCAATAACTTTTATATCTTATTTCAAAAATATTAATTTCTAAAGTTAAGAATAAGTAAAATTTATGTTATTAAATACAGATTGAATAGCCTTAAATTAAAAAAAGATTTTATAATTTTTAATAATCAACTATTTTAAATAAAATGACTATGAGTAGAATAAATTTTTTCCATAAATTGCATGAAATTAAAAAAATTACTAGTCAATTAAAATTTTCAAAAATCGAATCCATATGTATGCAGTTTCTTTTGTTTTCTCATTTTATTTTTTAAAAAAAGGAATTTTTTTTAAAAAATTCATGCAGATAAAAAATGAATGGATTTATAAAAGGTAAAAACAAGAAAATAAAATAAAAATGCTTTTTTTTCAGTCAATATAGTTCGTCAAAGCGCTTTTTCTTTTTTGATCATAGATTATTAGTTCATAATTGTAAAATCTTTCAAAACTATTATGTTTACTGATAACTTCATAGAACTTAAAAATTCAGCGTATACAATAATAACTTCAATTACATCAATAAATTTCTAAACTAAAATGTTTGGCTATTTTGTAAACTAATTTCATTGACAACTTTTTTAGTCTTATATTATTATTATAATTTGATCGTTATCTATCTTGCACTTCAACAAAATCAAAACTTATTTTCATATTTTTAATTATCCTAATTTTAAGACATTCAGCTTTTTAATTTTGGAAAATCATTTTAATATGTGTATTGTCAAAGAGTTGAATGCGTCTCTTTTTTTATAAAAAAATGTTTATAGAAGGAATAATAAGTTCAGAAAAGTCATTTTACTTTTCTTGTGTGGAAGAAAGTTGTTAGTAGAAGAAGAGTATGATGAAAAAAATCTTTAAATATATCTAATTTATAAACATTTTCCTGAAATTTATTTTTAAAACAGCTCTGAAATCCTTATTATAAATTTGATTTTTGATAAATTTCAAACTTTCTTAATCTGAAATGCATAATTTTATGATAAGCTAACTACTTTACCTACCAATTTGGGTTTGTGTTTCATAAAGATGTGAAAAGCTATTTTTTTAGGTGAATATATTTCTTTCGAAATAAAAAACTCTTATAAGTTTTCAGTTTTATTTAGAGACATGCCTTGATATTTGAGACATATGACATTTAATTTACTGGCACTAACTAATATAAACATATCCCTCAAACTTTTTTTGTGATATCTTGAGTAATTTTATTTTATCACAACATACACTGATGGAAAACAAATCCCAACACCAAGAAATATTATTGTAGAGTAATGAAATTTCAGCAATACATTTATATGGGTAACTTACGTAATTGATTACAGTTTTAAGACTACAGGTTAATTTATGCCCGAGAAGAGCCATTGCAGAAGTGAAACACAGATACATTAATAACCGATGTAACCGCCAGAATTTTGAATGCAAGCATACAAACGTGCATGCATTGAATCATACAGGTGCTAGATGTCCGTTTGTGGGATGCAGTTCCATGCCTGTTGCACTTGGTCGATCAATACAGGGACGGTTAATGATGGCTGTGGATGACGCTGGAGTTGTCATCCAATGATACCCCGTATGTGCTCAATTGGAGAGAGATCTGTAGATCTGGCAGGCCAAGGAAACATGTCGACACCCTGTAGAGCACGTTAGGTTACAACAGCAGTAAGAGATCGAGCGTTATCCTGTTGGAAAACGCCTCCTGGAATGCTACTCATGAAAAGCAGAACAACAGGTGGAATTACCAGACTGTCGTACACATTTGCTGTCAGTGTGCGTGCGATAACCATGAGAGTGCTTCTGCTGCCATAAAAAATTGCTCCCCAGACCATAACTCAAGCTGTAGATCCAGTGTGTCTAGGCCGCAGACAGGATGGCTGCAACCGCTCACCTGGCCTCCTCCTAACCAACACACGACCTGACACCACTGACGTCATAAACGACAGTGGTTTGGCGTTATTGGAATGCATGCTACAGGACGTCTGGCTCAGAGCTGTCCTTAAAGTATTCGATTGGTAACAGTTCGTTGTGTCACTTTGGTGCCAACTGCTGCTCAAATTTCTGCTGCAGACGCTGTACGACTCGCTACGGCAATAAGCCGAACACGGCGGTCTTCCCTCTTAGTATTGTCACGTGGCCGCCCGGAACCTGATCTTCTTGAAGCAATGCCTTTCCTTGACCACTGCTGCCAACATTCATGCACAGGGGATGCATTCCTGCCAAGCCTTTTTGCAATCTCGCGGAAAGTGTTAATGATAAACATATTTTCCAGTAATTTAAGTTACATCAAAATAATCCATCAATGTTTTTATATCTACATGAAAATTTTATGAAATTTAGGATTCCTAATATTATAAAAAAATTAAATCCAATACTTTAAAAATAAATTGTAAAAATTATTCTAGTATTGATTATATATTGATTTCAGCATCTTTTCAACGGCAATTACTTTTGATTTTCACAAACAACATAAATGACAATAAACTTACATTCAACTAATTTGATTTTCAAATTTTTTGTAGACAGACTTCATTCAATGACTTTTTTTACAGGATCCTTTTAAACATAATTATTAGAATTATAAAATTTCTCTCGCTTCTAATTTTTATTTAAATAAAAAAATATTTGAGTCTTCCATCAAATTGACATCTCATCTTTCGATTACATATTTAAAGTTTGTTCAATATACAGTGAAAGTGAATCTATTAATATTTTCTCACTAGCAAAATAGAAGTAAAATTCATACAAATTAGAATTTCATAACAAGTAGTAAACAACATCATTAAATTTTTATGCAATAAAGTAAGCGAGCTACGGTGCACAAGAGGTTTGATTAAATTGCAAATTAATGTTTCTTGTTTCAAATTAATGTAATAAAGTTTTATTGTACATTAATTTATGTATTTAATGGCCTCCTACGTGTAACCATATTTTCTTTTTTTTATTTAAAATGAAATCACAGAATTTTTATTTAGCTACTGATATATTTTAAATTTAAAAAAAATAATATTTGAAGTTATTGAATAACATGTCTAAAATGTGTTTAATTTCAAGCAAGTTTATATTACGGATATTACAAAATTATTTTCAAAAATTACATGTCAACTCTAAAAATGATTAACAGCTCAAAGCTTAAGATTAGTGTAATATTTGGTGTGAAAATAATATCAATAATCCAAGAAAAATAATGTTATATTTACTATCAAATATTTATTCTGAGATTTGTTTACTTTGAATTACAAAAAAAAATATTGAAGTTATTAGAAAAATACAAGTTTTGAAGAGTAAATATTTATCAGTACATTTTCGTTTCCCATTTTATAAATTTTACTAGAAGAAGCAAATATATTCATATATTTCATATTTCATACATACAGCAAAACCTTTCTAATATACAGGAAAGTTTTTCCAAATCTTCTATCAAAAACCATACTATATTTATACTTACACTTTTATGTTATGCATATAACTCTATTTTCTAAAAAATTAATTCTTTTGAAAAATTAATAAATTTATTTATTAGCTAAGAGAAAAATGTGTATAATTCATACAAAATCGCAGTTCTGCTATCTTAATGAATGTGATTAAAGAGCAAAAATATTAAGTTAATGATTTATTGATAAGATTATCATCTATTTATATAAAAAAATAAACACTTCCTGATTGATTGCCTCAATAACTGGAACATATATGCCATCACTGCAATCATGAATTTAAAATTCATATTCAGAGAAATTGGTTAATTTGTATTGATAGACAAAATATACAAATGAAACACAAATACACATGGGAATAACAAACAAATGGATAAACAGCAGAAAAAAGATTTTCATAATTAATTGAAATATTATAAATATAATTTAATATTTCATAGTTTGATTTTTAGATATAAAAATGAAAAATAATGTTAATTTTCTGCGTTAATAAAACGTTATATAATAATTATTATTATACTTTAAGTATTAAAATATTATTTAATTTAAATTTTATCGTCATACTAATTTATTTTACTAGAAATATGTTCAATTTAAAAGAATAAATTATTATTTTAGGTAAAAATTAATTAATATAGAAACTATATAATTATTTTAATTAAAAATTTTTTGGCCTTGCATTTTTTTTGAGATCCGTTTTAGAAGATTGTTATTAGAAGCATACATTCGTAAACTATTCTAGATATAAATGTTTTTTCATTCATTTTGCAAAACATTCTAATTAAACTTTTATTCCCATTCTTTTTTATATTAGCAATGAAGAAAAAAGTTGAAGTCCGTCTTATTTGAATTTAATTGCATAGGTTTATGAAGAAAATATGTAAAACTTTGCAAAACATTGAATAAGATGAATTTACGATATTTCAAATAGATAAACAAAAGAAACTGTAACCAGGTGAGAACATGATGAATAATCCCTTGCATTTATTTATTTATTTTTTCCTTTAAATTTGAAAATTCTTAATTCTTAATCATATTCTTTGTTATGAATGAATATTCACTTATCATTTAAATGTATTTGTCAAAACAAAGGTTTATAAAAAATAATTGTTAAGCATCTATAGATTATATTGTTAGATTTCATTGTTTTCTATTTTCTTTAAAATGCAAGCATTTTATCTTTGAGAAATCGTATTATAAAATTAACTAAAAATATTATTAATATAACATAGTAAATTTAATGCTGTGGCAAAACCGCAAGTACAAGTGGTTGAATAGATTTTCCTTTTTATTTTCATAGCTATAAATTAAATCTGTGAATGAAAAATCTGCAATTATAGACAAAACTGCTTTGTTGAAAATACTAATATATACTTTCACTTTCCATAAAATTATTATCAATAGAACCTGTTTTCTACTACAGACTTATGGTGAGTTAATAATATTTTGTATATCTATTCAGAAGAAAATTTTTATTCTTCCCTGTAATATTTTTCCTTAATTTTTGGTGTATTTTTAGATACATTTTTCGTCTCAAGTTTCTATATAAAACGCTTAATATCTCACTCTATTTAAATTCAATAATTATCAATTTCAAAAATGAGTTAAAAAAATATTGCATTTAGAAAAAAAGATTTCAAACGGAAATGTTCTGAAAAGGAAATTTTGAAAGCAAGTTACAAATCACTATTTTAAGACTACGTTTTTTCAATAGTACTTTTTCCTCAAAAGTATATGAAAAATAGAAATCGATTCACTATTTATTCGTGACGATTCTTTTACTGCATAATCTTTTACAATGCTATTTATATTATATACTATTCCACATTAGTTTTTTGACTCAAATTTGTATTTGATCAATAAATTTAACCCAATATATAATCATTTTTAACACTTTCTCGATTATTTTTGGGTAGAATTAAAACAGTTAAATAGTAATATTTTGATTTATCATTGGGCACGTATTCGCCATATAATATGTGCCCTTATTGAAAAGAAAAGAAAATATGTCCCATTTTCAAATTTATCCTGAATGACATTTCCAATGATTACTCGAATTCTAAATTTTTTTATTTTTTATTTAATTTAATATGAGTGACATAATATCAAAAACGAATTCTTTCATAGAACAAAACCCAATTTTTTAAAAGACAGATTTTCAATATACATAAGCTTTTCTGGAATGCACTGGTTGTTGAAAAAACAGTTCTAATTAAAGGAATGATGAATATTAGAAAAGTGTAAGTCATGAGTCATTCTGAAAGCTTTTTTTTAAGTATTCATATTAATATTCTAATGACCGACTCCATATTCTAGTCGTATCTTATAAAAAGTCATATATTGTTTTATTACCAGAGGAAGTGGCATTCTCTTTAATTGTATTTTATATGTGTTAATTATTATTAGACGACACCGTGCTTTATATAACTTCATAGTGGTCTTTTTAATATAAAAAATCAAGATTTTAATTTAGGGAAAAAAAAATTTTATAAATAGTCTGCACTTTATATTACTTTAAAAACGAAACCTAGTTTTTCTATTGAGTACAATTATTATTTCTTATTTATTTTTATTAATATGGGAATATGTTATCTTAATTGTAGTAATTGTTATTTTAATAGTTTCAAAATGCTTCCCAGTTTCTCATTTTTCCCTACTTATTTAAAAAAAACCTGCAGTATATTAAATAGTTAAACAGGGTTTTTTCTACTTTTTTTTTAAATAAACCCTTTCCCGGTTGTAACCATTAAAGAAAGTCTTTTGCAATTGAAGTTTTCAAATAACTTAGTTTACTATTTTAATGCAGTTTTTGAATAACGAAATTCTAATTTATTGTTAAATATTACAAAATAGGGAAAAGGCGACTTATTTAAAAATATAAAATATTTATCATTTTGCCTAAAAATTTATATTGATTTTTTTTATGCCTAGCAAATATAAACATATCATTTTTGTTAAGTTAAAATTGATTGCATTGAATTTATATAATATTTTGCAATATATTTAAATCATTTGACACATTATTATTTAATAAATTAATAATGTCTCATTAATTTTTTTTATTTTAGTATTCATAAAGGAACAATCAAATATCATATAAAAAAATTAAATAGGAATAAAAAAAGTATGTTAAAATTTTTATTAAGTAGCTTCTGTTTTGAAAGATTAAAATAAATAAATACATTATAAGATATTTCTTGTAATTCACAATTTGATATCATAAAAGTTTAATGAATCTTAAAATTAAAAGAATTTTAATAAATTTTATGTAAAATGATCATTGCTATTTAATATATTTATTATAAAATGATCAGAAATTCTTGTCAGAATCATATATCATAAAGACCATAAGCAATTAATAGACTCACATATTAATGAAACATGAGATAAAAAAAAAAACATAGAGTGTTCATTTCTTTTAATAAATTGTTTTTAAATTTACTATTTATAAATATTTATAAAAAATTATGAATTAGACGAACATCATAAATGGATTGCAAATTAATTCTTCATACTATCAAGTAAAGTATGAGATACATGGATAGTTAGAGAATTATTTGTATCATTATCTTCATTAATATTTTTGTATAAAAAGAGACGTGTGCAGGAAGGATGATCGTAGTTTAAATTTTATAAATAATTAAATATTTATTAAATGTTAATACTTTTTATATAATGATTTCTGTTATTGTCATGACATTGTCTACAGATATTATACATATAAATTAACATTTTTCAAATAATTTATTTTGTTCTCAGTTTAATTTAAAATGTGAGAAATTTGAACGGTAGTAATTACTAGATTTAAAATAAGAGTAGTTATATTTAAAAAATACTTGTTATTGCAACCTTCTCTGTAACATGCAATGTATATTTTATCTCTTATTTACATTTATAAACATTTATTACTGTTAATAACTCTTAAAAAAAATTTAATTTTTTTGATGGAATATGATATTGATTAAAGTAACCATGAGAATTATTGCAAATAATAAGATTTAATAAAAATTATTTTGAATTTTATTTCAGAAAGTAATTTAAAATATTTTTTAAATCAAATAATGCTTTTAATAGAAAATATCTACGATGTTATTGTTTACACGCTTACACAAGTGTGGAAGCTCTTACTTTCTTTCTTTCTATTCTTTGTTAACTTATTCATTGATGTTAACTTATTTATTAATGCATACCATCAAAGAGCAAAACGTTTTTTAAATTCCTATTTAATATGAAATTTCTTACATCTGCATTGAAAATTCCCAAAAGAAATGAAAATTGAAAAATAAATTTATTGTTAATATAAAAGTCATTAAATGATGTGAAATGTTGTTTTTATTTCTGCTAGAAATCTTGACTTACTATGAAATAGTTGAAATTAGATTTGTGTAATTTATGACTATATGTATTTATTAAAAGTTGCAATACAACTATTGTAGGAGAATAATGAAATTAGTTTTTTGAAAAAAAATGGTTTCAATAATGGATTTGATTGCAAATCAAAAAATGCTTTTCATTAAAAATCTTAAGAATATACATTTTGCTAAATCTTACGACTGGTTTTTCATTTTTTAACACCAGATATAAATTTCAATTACAAGGATTTGTGTTATTATTAATAGCAATTATTTATTGAAAATGGCATTATAACTATATAATTTATTATATTCCAATTTTCAAGAGCATGTATTTTTATCATTAAATACGTACTTTCTAGAAGAAAAATTATATATTTAAACATATATTTAAAGTTTAATTTTTTAAGTAAATAGAAGCAAAAGACACATATAGCTAAATAAATATGATACAGTCTTAAACAAATGTGAAATATTGTTTTTATAATGAAACTTTTAGTATAATTTTATATAGTATTTTTATTAATTTTAGTAAAGTTTTTTTTATATTTTTCTCAACACATGTTATTTTAGAATTTTTTACATCTATTTATTTTAACTTAATTTAATTTAAATAAATTTATCTAAATTATTTTTTTATATTAAAACAAGGAAATACTAGATTAAAAATCACAAAATTTCAAAATTAAATTTGATAAGTACTGAATTTTTTGTGAATTTTTCATATTATATCTTTTACTTAATGATACAAAATTAATATTTATTTCCTACGACATCATGTCCTACGTTATAAGAGCCGATAAAAAAGCTTAAATTTACTGAAGAAAAATATACTTTCCAAGTAATTGTTACGTCAATGTCACATACGGTTTGATAAGGAATTCATAAATGCATATATTTTAAATGCTTACACTTTTTCATGGATATATAATAATGAAGCTAATTAGATTGTATTTACATTTATCACAAATGCTTTGTTCAAGATTTTAAAGAAATTAGAAAAACTGTTGAAATATGTTTAGATTCATTGTATGGAAAGAAAATTGATATATTGTTTAATTAAATTAATGAATTTATATTTTAAGTTTGTTTAATATTTTTTATTCACTTTAATTAATAAAATATAGGGAAGCCAAAATTATACATTTTTTATGTACAAAAATTCTGACACTTGATTAAAGTTTTCTACAAAAGATTAAAAGTGTAAAAAGAAAATAATAAATATATTTTTAAAAGATTAACTCATGTGTAAGATTAAAATTTGAAACTGCTAGAAAAAATGTTTGTTATATTCAAAATTAAATTTAGGAGAACACAAAAAAATTGTTTGGTATTAAATCAGAATAAATGATATTTTTATAAAAAAAAAGGAATGACTTTCAAATAAGTATTTTTGATTAAAAAGTTAAAGTAAAAAACTTGGAAAAATTTGGTATGCTTTAATAAGTTCAGAATGTGTTTCTTCAATATATATTAATTTTAACAATATAAATATTTAATTTTATTCCTAGCAACGAATTCTTAAGCAAATTTAACATTTCGTTGCATTAGTTAAATTGTATTTGGAAACCAAAAAGAGTTCAAGAGCATGAAAAAAAATAATTACTATTTTTTAGATAACTGCGTGGTTACAGTTCATCTGAATTATAAATTACAAGAAGAATATAAAATTAATTTGAATTAAAAGGAAAACAAGAACTCTCATTATCTACTTTTATTAGCAAATAATTAGCTCATATAAAAACATCTAGTTTTCTATAAAATTGTTCATGTACATTCAAGCTTAAGACTTGGGTTATATTTTTTCCTATTATTATAAGAATAAACAAATTAAGCTACAATGCTTACAATTTTATGAGAATTCAAGATATACATATATAGGTTTTTTATTATAAGTTATATTTACAATAAAATAATACTGCATTTGATGTTTCCTTTAAAATATAGTCAAAAATACCAATGAAAGTTCTTGGT
>JAPDSC010115387.1:72808-100124 GCA_026290005.1 Latrodectus geometricus
AAGTTGCAGAATGAAAAATAAATATTTAAAATGGCGTTATACTTTTAGATATTTCATGATACTTATTATATTCTATATAATAAACATATATGCAATATTCCCCTTCACCGTAAGCACTTGAATAAATACAAAAAAATTTTTAATTAAAATTATTTGTCATAAACTGAAACAATAACTTACACAAATGTGGAAAAGTAGTTCGAATATTAGAAAGTTTATTTTTTAAAAGTATTAATTGTAAGATTTTTACTTCTATTATCATCAAAATATTTCCAAATGATATAATTTAAGTTATTTTCGAATATAAAACTTGGTACATAAATTCATTTACCCTGGAGAAATAAATAAATATCTGTGTAGTAAAATATTCAATTTTTTCTTATAGGATAATGTGTGCTAAGTACTGGGTAAAATTGTGCATTGTTCTTAATAAAATAATTAATAGAAAACATATACAAAATATATTATGGACACACAAGAAAGTTATCATTAACTTCAAACCTTACAGGTTATGATTAAATGTATATTTCTTTAAACTACTGCAAATTTTATAATATGTTTTAAAAATATATTTAATACATATTATCTTGAGCTAGATTATCATACTGAAATTAATTCAAAATAAAGTTATAAAATGCTTTCTTTAATGTTAGCATTTATATGAATTATTAAAACTATTAGAAAAAAAACTAATATTAAACGTTTACGTAAAACAATTGCATCAAAGTTGCATTTTGAAGATTTTTTTTTTTCCAGTTTATGATTTTTTCACTTTTACTTTCATAAAGTAAGTATGTTTTTGTAATAGAAATGCGAAAAAATGTATGTTTTTTACTTCCGAAGATAACTCTCTTCTGTGAATACAAACAAAATATCATAAGTCTTTATCATAAATACTTTAATCTCTACTGTGAGATCAGAATTAAATTTTAAACTTTTATTTTGGTAAGAAATAGTTGTATAAATAAAATCATATAATTAATTATTGTGACAAAAGACTAAGTTATACGTAGATATGTATCTGAAGAAGTTTAAAACTTAATTTTATTTTGATATTCACAAGCATTTTTTGACCGAAAAAAATTGGAACATTTCAAATGTTTTGTTACATCAAATCTAGCTCAAAGTTTATTTTTAGTAAGCATACTAAAAAGAAGTATATTTCCAATAAAGAAATATTGCATAAAAATATAAGGCAATATAGATTTTTTAAATGCTTATTTAGGGGAATAATTACCATTGTTGCATACTGTTGAATATAATAAATTTTTATAAAATTAGAATACGAAATGAAGAAATTATTTTAAATATGTGTCTACATTTTTTTCATTATTAATGTATATATGAACATAGTTGAAGTCACAATTTCAATTCATTATACTGGAGGAATTATTAGTCACAAGTCTATAAAATATTCAAACTGCATAAATTCTGTAAAAAGATTAAAATACAATACTAAGAAAAAATTACCTCAATATTTGCAATGCAATTCTGATAGTTAACGTTAAATAGATTTAGACACATACACACAATGTTAAATATATAGACAATGTTAAATATGGCAATTTGACTTATCTAAAGTTTTTGTGATTAATGTTTCTTATTTCACATCAGTTAGCACTAGTATTTTTGATTCTGACACTGAGTTTTCCGTCTATTTTAAGCAACCAGAATAAATCTGGCACAGAAAAATCTGACTACGTTATTTTTCTAAAGATACATGATAAGCAAAAAAAAAGGTTTTGCTTAGTTAAGGAATTCGAAGTATTTAAGGAAGCATGAATAGCTCATATCTCAACTGTTTGCTGAAACTGTATTGCTTACTTTTTAAAAACTTAACAAGATAATAATATGTTCTTCTTGGAGATATATACAAGCAATTTATTATTAAAATATATATTTTCATAGCGAGGTGTTATGATCATCTACCATGCAAATCATCCTGAATACTGGCAGTTTAAGAAAACTAGAAAATATAAAATTTCAAGCAAGACTTTAAATTTTAATATTAAAGTAGCATTAAAACTAATTCTGTGTATACAAAATATAGTCTATAATATTGTAACTAATATTATAATTTTAAATAAATCAGTCTAATAAAACAACATTTATGTAAAATCCTTTTTTTTTCTTTTTGTAAAAATAATTCTTACATTTTTCATTTTATGTTATATTAGGTTATCAAGTAAGCAATATTTCTTTGCATGAATATGTAAAAATTATAAAAACCGAAATTATGTCCTTGCCTACCAGTAATATGTTAATATTCTTTTAATTATATTTTTGACTCACCTTCGGTTCAAAATTTCTTATAATTGCTGAGATTCCAAATAAAACAAACTGTAAATCCATTTTTTAATAAACTGCTATTTATTTAAACTTTTTAAATAGATATTACTAACTGAATAAAGGGGAAAAACTGCTTGTTTCTTAAAATTATTTTGAATCTCCTTAATGAATGTAAAAATAATATGATTGTTGCTTCAAAAAATCCTTTGCTTTTGAAATTGTAAACTATTATAATCAATTTTGTAATTTTCATATCTTAAAACATAACTTTTTATGCAAACAATTATTTTCAAGAAACATTATTCTTTGTTCTAATTTTAACAGTATAAAGATAAAATTGTATTTATAGCATCATATAAAATTGGAAATAATTATTTTTAACATTAAATTGTTTGTAAAGTGATTCAAAACATCCATGTGCAGAGTTTTTCCATAATTATAAACTATGATTTTTATACAACCAAATGTAAAATTTGAATATATATTTCTTGATAAAACGGTCTGTTTTTTTTTAATTTTTTATGGGTTTCAATTAGCTAAACACTTTTTTTAAATCTGTCAATTCCATGTTTTAATATTTATATTTTTCACAATTTTAACATTAAATAAAATTTTCCAAATTTAAAATTTAATAGAATTTAATACATTTTTTTTAGATTAGTATTTATAAAAATTGATTATTTTCCATATATATAATAATTGTTTCGTTTAAAAATTTATTCATTCTGAGAATTGTGAAAAAGGAAATATATCAAAAAGATAACTCGTAAAAGAAACAGTTTTGTCTCGCTTTGATTTGCAAGTACCCTTACGAAATAAAAAATGCTAAAGTCAAGATTAATTAATAATAATTCTACTAATTAACAGTAATTGCATGATTAAACCTCAATACTTTAATTTCATTAAGTAGATCAATATTAATAAAAATATATATCTCATGGAAGATAAAAAAATATATTAAGTAATTATTTTTTAATATAAGCAAAATATTAAAATTTCTTATGTTCCATTATTTAATGGAGAAAAACTATAAGCACTGGATCATACATTATTGCATTTACTATACACACTTAAAAAAACATTAGAATTTATATAAAATTTATTTTCAAAATTTTTTATAAAATGTTTAAAATTATATATAATAAATAAGATTTTATTCAACGTGAAAAATAAAACAAGACTCATTTTATTATTAAAAATAATTTTTTTCTCAAGCAAAATTATTTAAACTGTTATTTTTAATTTTCAATGAAAGGGTAATTATATACTTCCTGTTGAAGGCTTATTCTAAATTATATTTTAATCAAATTAAAAATAGTTAATAGTTATGGAACACGTGTGCTTCTTAGATTAAATGCAACTTTTACAGTTTCTCTCTTTTGATCTCTTTTCAAGAAAAAGACAGGAACATAAAATGTTCTCAATTTGAGAACTCAACACTAGTTTTTTATTACTTTCCTTTGGTATTAAATTGCATAATCTTAATATTGTATTTAAATATCATGTATTCTCTAAAAGGTAAAATGAATTGTGTTACATATTTTTCTTTGTTTACTTATGTTATTTAATTGTTTCTTACTTTTCAATTATTTCACCCTTATAAATTGAATTTTGCTTTTTTGATGCAAACATATTGGTAAACAAAAGAAATTTAATTTGCGTTGAAATTAAAATATTTACTGTGTTATCATCAATTAAATAATGTTTGCACCACTTCTTTTTAACTATATATTATCATTAAAAATTTACATAGTACATTTTTTTTTAAAAAATTATCAAAAATGTACTTATCGCTTTGGTTTTAATTTCTTTTTTTAATTTTACACTTAATATTTAGAAAAGGGCATAATCGTATATGTATGTAAAATGACATGTTTTATGATTTATGCAAGGAAAACAAATTTAAAATGCAGGAACTTAGACGTTATTGCTCATCAAATTTATGATATATCATTGCAATTTCTTTTACTTAACAATTATGAAAGGATTCATTAACTTTTTGCTCGGATAACTATGGCGTTAAAAAGTCATATAAGAATATTACTTTTACTTCACTTATTGTTCATTATAATAATATAGGACTGTTCAAGTTTTAAATCTTTGTTTTGTAGGTTTTGCTCTGCGGAGCAAAGGAAGGGAACTATTAAAACCCCTATTCTTACAAATATGTATACCAATGAGAAAATAACATACAAGGTGATCTTTTTTAAAGTGATTGTGTTTGGATGGAACTGTAGCACGAACTAATAGACGAAATGGCATAAAACTTCGTATTTAGACTAATCAAAACATGGAAAAAAGAATTCAAAGAAAAAAAATTAGTTCCAAAAATCATCGCTATGTCATTTTGTGGCACTTTACAATGTGTAAAATGTGAGAAAAGAAAAATATTAACACATACAATCCTACAGTTAAATAAATTATTAATGCTTATTTACTATATTAACTTCCCCGATGTAAAAGTAGACCACAATAAATGTGAGCACCGTTCTAAGAAATTATACCGTGCATTCTGTACGCAAAGTTCTCCAAAGCCGTACGTAACGTATCACGAGGAATATTCCACACTGTCTTTGTTATGTTGTCCCTTAGAATAGACAAATTTCTTACTCCACCAACATAAACTTGAAATAACCCCAGAGCCAAAAATCGCATGATGTGAGGTCAGGGGAACGAGGTGGCCATGCAACTGGAAAACTGTGACTTATGATTCTATCATCAGTTAAGTTTTAGCACAACAACTTCTTTATCTTATTACTATTGTGTAGTGGAGCACCATCCTGCACAAAAATTGTCTGTTGGAGGCAGTTTCTTTGCTGAAGTTGTGAAATAACAAACGTTTGCAGCATCTCGAAAATTGCACCATACCTTTCCGCATTTATGGTGCAATTTTCGGGTCCTATCGGACTGACGGTCTCAAAATTGAATGGCGCAGTTACGAATACGACTGTGAAACCACACCAAACAGTGATTTTTGGGGAATTAAATGGAATTTCGTGCACGATGTGGGACTGCTCAGCAATTTTGTGTGCTCACGGACGCATTGAGATAAAAATGACACTCATTTTCCCAAAGAATATGCAATTGGAAAATATCATCAATTTCTACCCTGGCAAGAAAAAATGGAGTGAATGTCACTCGCTTATCATAATTGCTTGGTTTCAGTTCGTGCAAGCAGTTGTTTTTGTAAGAGCAAAATCCAATAACGCAAAATATTCCAAGAAGAGTAATAATTCATGTCCATATGTCGAGCTATACCCCTGGCGCTGCTAGTACCAGCAGTGTTTTCCTGCGATCCATAGACAATAGCAGTTGCCACATCAGTTATTTCATCTTCTGATACTGGTTTACGTCCTCTCACAGAGCGAATCAGTCAGCGACCCTGTTTCCTCGAACATCTTAATCATTTTTTTAGACTATTCAACGATAAAGGACCCTTTCGTAATTTTTTTTCTGGTTCGAGATTCCCGAAGAGCTGCGGATGCATTATATTGATTCATATAATACAGATTCACCAGTAATGCAAATTCCGGTAACATGAGAGACATAGTCACTGGAGCTTATTTTCTTCAGCTGAGATTATTTGTTGGAGTTGTCGACTCCAATCTTTTATAGCCCCTATTACTGGTGCTGTAATTGAACGACATATTTGAATTTTTCCTTGATACCCGTGTTTTATGCCGTTATTGTAAGTTACAGCAGCTCCACAAATTGCTCTAGCGGTGATTTTTGAACTAAACTTTTTTTCATGGAATCCTTTTTCCCATATCTTGATTAGTCTAAATAACAATTTTGGTTCTATTTCGGCTAATAGATCGCGTTACAGGGCGTTCCAAACACTTAAAAAAAGATCACTCACTTTTTTATAAAAAAAAAATGTATATGTGTGTGTGTGTTATGTATGCATATATATATATACAGAAATCCATACGTCATAATATACTGAAGTATAAGTGTTTTGACTATTGCAAGTTATATGAAAGTTTTCTGAAAATTTATATTTCTATAATAATATATGCATTACTCGATAGCACAAAACGTTGGCAAATGTTTCATTTTGGATAAGTAAATATAAAATTGTTATATCCGCAACAAAAAAAAGATAAAAGGTTTTACATTTTCTTTTACATAATAGAGAAATTATATTAAAATTAATTGGTACCTATGAAGGCATTTTACAATAATTGCAGGAGAGGCGAAGGAAAGGCAAAGGTTTTTAATTTTGATTTAAGAAAAGATGAAGTTGTATAATAAATATGATGGTATCAACTATTTTAAAATAGACGTAATTTACCTGACACTGCATATGTAACACATTTTTAAATACACGTAAACTAAAAAAAGAAAACTAGAAAAACAATTTTTTTTATTAATTTAACTGGAACTTAAAACATCATTGTAAAAGTTATGTACATATTACTTTATTTACTTATATTAAAAATAAATATAGATGTATGTAATGAGTGTAAATGTACTTTTATGATCGGCTTATAAGTAACTTTTTTTAGGTAAGCATGTTTCTGTAACTAATGAGCAATTTAAATTAAATTTATAGATTAATTACTGTGATATTGTTGTGTAAACGTTATTAATACTCTTTTTTAAAAGAGAAATTTAGTATTGTATTTGTCTACATAATCCTCATTAAGCCTTATTATAATTTTTGATAATTTAACTTAAAATATCTTCTATTTCTAAGTACTTTATCAAAATATTCCTGCTTAAGCTTCAAATAACTGAAATTTATTTTCATTTTGAAGTATTAAAGCAAAGTTATAACTATTCTTGATACACTTTCACAAAATCTAATATTTGTATTCATATAAAAGAGGATCTCATTAAAACAACACTGAAGGATTCTGAAATCCAATTAAACGTAATTGTTTCTGCTTGAATACAGAAATGAAAAACGTAAATATTTTCTTGCTTTTTCTTCGTGCTAAATTTCATAAAACAAATGTAGTACATTGAAATTTGTATTATTTAAACGCATAAAGCAAAATATATTTTTCTGTTTTGTCTATGATAATGAAATCTAAAATTATGCAATAATATTTTTAAATAACTATTTATCTTACCCAATATTTTTCATACTAGATTTTAGAAACTATTATGAACTAAAGAAGTTATAATCTAAGCATATATATAATAATAAATTACTTAAAGTTAAAACTCATATTATTTTTAAAAAGCCTCTACCTTACAAACTGTAAAAAAATGCTTAATTTGTTAACATAAGACCATTTTTTTCTGTTCACACTTTTTTAAATGCTTAAATAAATTCTTCTTACAATAATTTTTAAAAATTTTGTAAGTCAAAATTCTTCATAAAATAAATCAAGAATAGATAATAATACAATCAATGCAAATTAACATGTTTCATTTATAATAGTAACGTAAAGAAAAAAAATATATCAAATAGGTTATTGTTTCACGTTTTTATCAAAACAGATAAACTCGCCTCTTTTAAAAATCTTCAAAAAGTAATTTACTACTAATAATGTAGTTTTATTCAAAACGACTGACAAAAAGGATAGAACAGAAAATGTATTTTACAACTGTAAATTCATTGATAAACCAAACATTATTTAAAAAAAAAATTTGCAATTAGCATTAACCATGCATTTTGTTTTGATTCATCAAGTTCTTGTTTACATATAGATTTATCCTATAGATCAAACAATTTATATTTGATTTTGTTTACAATATTTTTTAAATCACTGAGCACTATTTTAACCTACATCATTAAAAGATATGGTCTTTTCTCGTAATTTATTATCCCTCCTTCAGCAATATATCACACAACAATGAGTTTAATCTACCATAAATTAATGAATTCTGAATAGAGTTTAAAACTCATTAGAGGTAGAGATTTATTTATTATTAATTTCCTCAAGATTGTGTGTGGCGTGAATAAATTAGCTAACAATATCATGGTTTTAAAATAGAAACTATCCCTGTTATTTTCAATGTAATATTTTTTCCTTTTATTGCTTTTTAGAATGTATAGATAAATATTTTTATGTAACTCATTTAAATATTTGCCATTGTAACTTTTTAATACTGGCGTAAAAAAATAAAATAAAAAAGGCGAATTTTGTAATTTTCGGCAACTTTTTTCTAACTAACTCATTTGTATTTCATTTTATGCTTTAATAAACCTTTTGAAAGTTTTATTTACTTATTTTGCTTTAGTAAACTATAATTATAACTGCAATTATTATTATTATATTTATAAATATAAATGAATCAAAATAAAAATATTTTTAATTAAAAAAATTATTATTCCACTTTACTTGCAAAAGAGAGAGGAAGAAATAATTTATATATTATTTTTTAATTTGGTTGAATTATATATAATTAAAATGACATTAGTGACTCTTATAAACATACTTATGTAAAATTTGAACTACATTTATTAAATTTATGAATCGTATGATTCAGTTAATTTAATATTTATATTTTGTGCTGATAAAGAATTTAATATTTATTAATTGCTTTTGTGAGTCTCATATTATAAAGTGATTCATATCACCTCATTTTGTTAAAAAAATTAGAGAAGTGTGATTTTTGTGTCCACATTTTTTATATAATAAATATATTTAATGTATCAAAATATTAAATGCAACTCGCTTATCATTTAATTATAAACGGCAATACTTATTTATTGAACAGGGTCAAGTAGTTTGAAGTTTTGATAGAATTTACTCAAATACATTTAGTGGTTTTAGTATTTTTGTATTTATCATATTTATTAAAAGACGTTCGTAATATTTGGCTCTAGTATATTTGGTAGATAAAAAAATTAAAAATGATAAAATTAACTGATTATTTTTTGTTTAAAGTTTATGATTAATAAGTAAACATTCACTTTATTCTAAAAGAAAAATTTAATATAATGATTTATTTAAATTAAAAGCACTATTAATATCATCATTTAAAGTTATAGCAGATTACTCTACATATCTATTGTTCATTAATACATTTCCAAAACTTCTACTGAGAGTTTTGCTTATTTAAATATATTTTAGATAAATTGTTAGCTTGCGCTTATCATCCCTTCTAAAATGCCTAAATTATTATATATTTATAAAAGTTAACTTAAACTCCATCAAATTATAAATTAAATTGACCTATTCTTTATAATTTTTCACTTTTATCATATATTTTTTCAAAGTTTTAAATTTGCATTATAATAAGCTACATGAAGGAAGTTTCTATATTGTGAAATAATTTGTACAAATAATTGGATATGAAACTTTTTTTTCTCGAAGTATTAAGATTGTTTTTTTTATTATTTTAAATCATTAAAATGTATTTTAATGACATAATATAGGTTTTATAAAATAAATAAAAATCTTATTTCATTTCGTTAAGTATTTCAGATATTTATTAAAAAATAACTTTTTATTAGACAATATACGAAACTGAAACTAATACTTGCTTTGATGAAAATATATTTTGTTATAAATTACGATAATAGGAGATGTTATAGTTAAAAAAAGAGTACTTTGGAAATGAAACAAATTTCACCAAAAATAAATAAATAAAATAAAATAAAACTGCATATTATAATCATACTTGATTATATAATAAAACTATTTGTGTGTATAATGAATATATTAAAATTGTTAAATTTCTACGCGTTTGTTTTAAGGAACGTTTAAGTTAAATATTTTAGTAATAACAATAATATACCTTTAAAAATGATTTTAAGTTACTACATCTCTTTTATACGTTAAGGAACTTAACCGCATCATCAAAATGCACTTTAAAATAAATAAATTTTTTAAAACTCCAATATTTAACGCTTTTAATATTATTTTAAGTACATATTAGTGTCAATTTCACTATTTATCCATCAAACTACTTATATATATATATATATATATATATATATATAAAATAAATTCTTGATCTGCATAAAAAGAATGTTTTTCAGTTGATTAACATTATATTTATTTGAAATTAATTATAAACTCTGTGAAATATTTAAATGAATAAAAAATGAAAGTTAAAAATAAACTTCAAATGACCTTTTAATATTTTTATAAAGCTTGTTATAATAAAAATAGCAGGCCTTATAAAAAATATATTTACAAAATAGTGAAAGAACATTTTTAAAGTTTACTAGATAATATTTCTTGCAAAATATATTATTTTCATTGTTCAATTGAAAAGTAATACTAAATTTTTTTATTTTATTTTCTTTTTTATTTAAATTGTATTAAGAAAGTTTATTTTCTATTTTTGTCTCATTTCTTCTCTCTTTTTTCTCCCAATAGAGATTTTTCTTTCACTTGTAGTAAAAGCTTCATTTATAAGAGACTGATTAATGTCATATTTCTGCTTTGCCATTTCACTTTATAAGACATATTTTTTTAATTAGGTGTACTCAAGTTTTATGGTTTATTTTAAGTTATGAACCCAATTCCTTACATCGGGAAAGGTTCAAACAGCATGATTTTTCTCAATTAAATTTTATGTAGTTTGATGTCAATAAACTACACGTTAAACTAAATCAAATTTATCGCTATTCTTAGAATTCTTTTGCAATATTCACTCTGATATTTTTAACTGTGTGTAAAAATGTATAATTTAGTAAAAGATGTCATTAAAATATAAATACCATGTTAAATAATGATTTTATAAAAAAAAAAACTATGAAATACTGATGTTATAACGTATGTTATAACATCAGTATTTTATAGTTTTTTCATAGTATTTCATAGTTCTTCATGAAAAGTCAATGTGTCAAATATTCCCAAATATAAATACTAACATTTGAACGGCATGTGTAGAAGTTTCATTATCATCTGTCGTTTATTTCTTAATTTGCTATATTTTAAGGGGTATTATTGTAATATTCAAACAGATATGAAAATCTGGATTTTATGCTTGGAAAACATTGGTTTTGATAAGGAAAAATATAGTGCACCTAATTTGATGTCCTGACAGGTGTTAATTAAAAAGCTACAAAGAAAGCGTTTGTTAATCTTACATGTGACTGCACAAATAAGATGATAAAACTCTAATTGTCTACAATTTTTCCGATAATAATAAAACAATAACAAATTTCTTTTAGACAAATCTTATTTTAATTTCCTAAGATAACTGACATTTCATAATCAGCTGGCAGTGCGTTCTATATCTCTCTGTTAATAACGTCCATATGAAAACGGAAATGGTTTGTTTAGTCAACTAAAAGTAATAATGCTTTGAATATAAAATGTTTTTTGAAGTTGCTTCAGCACAAAAGGGACACATTTTTTTTCATACTGTATTGGTAATGGGAGAAACGTAAGTCAACTCACTGTCAACTTCAGTCATCTGAGTAGAAAATTAACCAATGAAAACCATCCAAATTTACAAAACAAGCAAATATTCACCCGCAAATTTTTTGCTTTCCATATTTTGAAATTCACATTGAATTTTAGTCATTGATTATTTTTCAAAACAGAAAAATCAGTCAACAGTGAGATTGGTTCTTAGTAATTGCTTTCTGTTTACAAGTCTATACAAAATTATCTAAGGGGTTAAATTTGGTTTTGAAAAGGAAATGATTGTTGAAATTAAAGTTAAACATGAAGCTAAAGGTAAATGAAATTAAATACTATGGAAATATTAGATAAGCGACACAATAAAAACATATCTTGGAGAAGGCTTTATTGTTCACATTCTAAAGTATCATTTGCTTAAGAATTGCTATTTCCTTAATTATCCAACAAAATTATAGGCAGATGTATTAAATAACTGTCAAGCGAAATTTTATTTTTTTTACTGACATATTTTTACACAAAAATTCAAATTTTTCTACAATCATAACTTTTTTCACATATTTAGCCATTTCAGTATTATTAATAACTATCATCTAAATCCCAAATCCAATTTCTAGATTTATAAGGTATTAAGATTTGTTAAACTTCCCTCGATTTGTCTTTAATAATGTTCGGTTTCTTTTTTATAGAAAACTACAAAGTTATTTTGTCATTTTTTGTATTTACTGTCATTTGTAATGTTCGAAAAAATAAAGTTTTTAATCTATTTTGATTTGTAATTCTCCTTATTTTGATTTGTAATTCTCCTTATTTTGATTTGTAATTCTCCTTATAAGAAAGTTTAATTTTCCTCATTCTGCTTAACATTAATAAAAAATGTCTTGGAGTGAGTAAACACTTTCTATAAAATAATGAAGACACTTAAAAAAAAAAAAAAGACTGCTAAAATCACTATTAACAAAAAAATCATTTTTTGAAATAAATATATCCTATTATTCTCCATTTTAATGCTGTTAAATGAAAACATTAGATGAATTTTTGTCTCTTTGATAATTTTTTGTTTGGTACTTACGTATTAATGTCATCGCACCGATTAGTTATAAATTTCTGCACAAATCATAAATTAAAACACTTTATTTGAAATCAAAACACTCTTTATTTAAACTAAAGTAGCCAATCAGATTATAGTGAGAAATGGGTTGATATACAGATTAACATAGATTGAAAGCAGTCTCTATTTTCTTTCACCTAATGCTGTCGATATGTGAACTCAGCTAAATATGATTCTAAAAGATGTCAAGTTGTCCTCCTATGTCTATTGATTCTCCAATTAGCACTGACCCACATTCTTTCACCTGTTTGTGTATGAAATCTGTACCAAGATCAATACAATTGTATTTATGATTAATAGCAAGAAGCAATCCTTTTATTCTATTATATTCGTTCGGTAACATTTCCATCTGTGATAATAAAATGTGTTAAAATCTGCAATGTTTTCAATTATTTTATTGAGAAAGGTACAGCCAGTTCTATTAGCAACAGTAACAACAAACGAATCTTTTGTTTCTCTTCTTATAGCACCAAACATATTTCTGCTGTATTGGCAGAAATATGTTTGGTTAATGCGTAAGTACCATTTGTTCTGTATCCATAATTTTGTTTAAACGCACTAATGCTTGACTTTGAACAACATTTTGAATAGTCAGTGGAATATTTAAAATCATAACTAATGAGATGATAATTATATTAATGCAAACTTAAAAATCTTGATATGGTTTTCTTAATTTACTCTGCCATATACATACTGGCCAGGAAATAAGATCTCGCTTTTATAAATTAAATACTAAATTCTCCCTTTGTGAATGAATGCTTAAACAAATGCTGAAATTTATGTTGTATGTATTTGTGTTGTATTTAAAATTTATGTTGTATTTATAACACATCATATTATATAGATATTTCCCTCCATTAATATACTTAATAAATTTTCCTATAAAAACATACATGCAAATGTTTGTAAAACTTACTAATTTAAATTTATTTCTAAAATTGATATTTTTTATTTTAAATTAAAATTGTATTGGTATATTTTAGAAACAAGTTCTTAAAAATATAATGTGCAGTAAAAATTTTATTAATAGTAAATAAATTGATGCGTGTTTTTTGATTGAATAAGAATGTTTGTCATAGTATAATATGTTGCACAGATATTCAATTATTTAGAATTGAAAATTTGCAAAATATCATTAGAAAGTTATGAAAATAATAATGTTCATCACTTTCTAATAAATTTGTATACTTAATAAATTTCCAAAATAAATCCCTTAAATTTTATCATAAGCGGAATTATTTAGTATATTAAAGATACCAATTTAATTTAAAGTTACATTTGTTTGAGTATTTTTGTATATATATTTTATCATTAAAATATTCCATATCAGTTATTAATAGAAAAAATCAAGAAGTGTATTAAAGAAAAATTGAAACTCCTGATAATAACAATTCTCGTTCACAACAAAGGAATTCCATAATTACTTCTAATTTCATTCCTTGACTCATTTTTAGAGCCCAAACAGTTTTTTCATCAAAGTACCTCCTTTACTTTCTTGAACAATCTCTCGGAAAAAGGTTGATGCCAAATCAATCGTTCGTCTAGCAACTCTTCGAAATAACACCCTCCCCCATCCCTGAACGGGATGTATTACGAAACAGTAAGTGAACGCTCTTAAACAAATGCACGCAAGTAAATCAAGGTCTGAGACTCCCCCCTCCCTTTCTCTAAGCTATCGATTTTTGGGAGTCCTCCCTCCGAAACCGTCGCGAGCACCACCACCACAAGTACACGATTTACGTTCGGCCTTGGTCCTTCCCCCGTCGTGCCAGTAGGTCCATACCCTTCAGGAGAGAAATTCCGTATAGGACTTAGTTCAAAATAACCTGCAGCGTTCTGTTTTGCGTTAGAGTACCGAGTATGCTCGCAACGTCCCGGTCAACGCAAATGTTACTCCTGTTGCTTTTCATTGATGCGTTGGTAAGTAGAACTTTCCTTTTAACATCCAAAAATAAAATAAAATGCAAATGTTTGCAAAAAATTAAATTAACATTTAAAAAAAACTTCGGGGAAATATATTGTGAAAAAAGAAAACTTTTTTTAAATTCACCAACATAGATTTAAATACAATCAGATGAATAAAGGTTCAATAGTTGTCAAAAAGTATCACAGCAGCTTTGCATAGAAATATTTTAGTGTATTTTTAGTAACTGCTTTAAAATATCCATTTCAAAACATCTAAGAAATGTATCTTATAAATGAATGAAAGGATATATAAATTTTAAATGCATTTTTATTTAATAATACTAATATCCAGAATAATTTGTTGTTCTGATTTTATAAGGACTGTATAATTGTTTTGATTATTAAATAGTTTCACGTAGTTGTCAAAACAAATACTTGTACATTAAATGTAATTTGATGTAACTAATTTAGTGTTTTCAAATTTTCCTATTTGGTTTTACATGTACTAAATTATGTTATTATTATATTGTAAATTTAATTATAATATGTAATTACAATATGTAAAATTATAATTTTGCGCATGCTAGATCTTCATTTTATTGCTAGAAATTTTACGATATATCAAAAACACCAAATGTTTTATTTAAACAAAAATTAGTTTTAAGCAATAAATAACTAATTCAAAACAAATAATTCACACTAACACATAATGGAAATAAAGATGCAATCAATGTTTTCAATGGAAATAAATATTTAAATTAATAGTATTTGATAAATATCTTCTAATATTTTAAATTAAGATTTTTTTAATGCAAAAGTTGAAATAATTCTGATTCATTTGTATGTTTATATATTAATCTTGGATTCGTTAAATATTTATAAGATAATAAATAATTATAAGATAATTCCATCCTGATTTTGATTTAACAATTCTATATCTATTCTTATAAAACGCGCTAATTTTAAATATCAAATATTTTGTAGCTTTTGATTATATTACATTATGAGATAATGTAGCAAAACGAAACATAAAATTTTAAATGAATTTACAAAATTATTTGCATTTAATGTTATAAAAGAAAAATATAATTAACTAAAAAAATGTTTAATTGATTGTTTAATTATAAATATTGAAATAAATTTTAAATTAAAAGGAATAAAAGAAAGACTTTTTATATTGTTCAATATTTGCCAGTTTTCATATTTTGTTGATATTTAATCATTGTTAACTCTTGAAACATGAATCCATTGATACATTTTTGATTAACGTTTGAAGCATTATATTCTTAACTTGAAATTCTAATGTCTATTGAAAACATAAATTTTTAACTTAAACAGTATCATCCTTTTGAAAGAGTCACAAAGTAGTAAGAACTTATCTCAAGTTTACTGAACACAATGATTAGGTTTTATCTTGACACCTCTAACTCCGAACTCTTAACGGCATGTTGATAGCGCAGACATGTTATTAAGAATAAAAGGCAGAAAGAATTCAATAGTAAATATGACTAACTAAATTGTCCTCGGGTAGAAATTAGGAAGTTGATTACATTTCTTACAAAGTGCTTTCATGAAGAAAGATATCTTAGAGTTCTTAATGTACATGCACAACTTCTTTAAATTTTGTACATATATATTGAATAAACCTTCAATTCCTCATTTTATTCTCAAGATAATAAATTAGCTGTCATATTTTAAATTGTTAAATGTCAAGTTCTTTTTACAAGGAATATTATTCTCAATTATATTTATACTAGAGGGGAGAAATAATTTTACATTCTGTATTAAATAATATGCCTCGAATTTATGAAGCTGTATTTGATTTATTTATTTATTGTATAAAATTAATAATTTTCAAAATAATAAATATATATGTCTTGTTTTATCTCAAAATATGGTAAAATTTCATATTATTGCTCTATTTTATAACAATATTCCATGTAATTATTTAATATTTAATGTAATTAATTGAAAAATTTATCTATATTCATCATTATCTAATAACATGCTCTAAAAATTTATTTTACTCTTTATAATTATATGATGAAAATGTAACAAAAAACACATTTCATTTTATAGAAGAGTATTAAAATTTTATTGTATATTAATGTTTCAATTTGTGACTACGTTTTCTTTTGTTTAATATATCAAACTGTCTGATAAATGTAAAAGATAGTTAATTCAAATGTTTAGTAAATAATTAAATAAATTATCTTTTAATGTTTAAAAATACAAGTTCACCTGATGAAAATAATTCCATGTGCCTCTGGAATTAATGGTTGTCAATGTTAACTTTTTTAATGTTTACCAAGCTATTTTACATTTACTTTCTTTATTATCATAATTGGTGTTAGTTTGATATACAGCTATCTTCGCATCTTGTCAATGGTTTATTGATTCAACTATATCAGCATCAATATTTTTTAGATAAGTTGAGATATTATTAAAATTAAATTCCACTCATATAAAACCAATTGTGGGAAATTTTGGGAACAGAGGGAGATATAAATTTGTTTAATCTGAAAAATTATAGAAAAACATTTCATCAAATATAATGACAAATTGTAAGTATATTAAATGAGAATCAAAGCAAAAAGAAATAAACATTTGAAACAAATTGCTTTTTATTTGTTGAAGCACTAAAAATAAAATAATAATAAACCTCTATTTCACAGAATAAAAAAAAGAAGAGAGTAGTGCAAAATGTATAAAATGCATAGAAATGAAATAATTATCTTTTGTAGTAAATGAATTAAAGAATAAATTTTTTAATACTTTAACGAAAATTTTCCATTAAATAAGAAAACTTTACTGCTGTCAATATATAATGGTATTTAATTTTGAATTGTATTCCTACATATATATATATATATAACTAAAGTTATTTGTAATTTAATCATCTACCTATGTGTATGTCATTAATGTGTGTTTTATGATTTAATAATAATTTTGATTTGATATTTAAATACAATTAACATTAAATCATATTATAAACAGAAGTTAGCTAAATATTCTAGAAATAAAGGGTCAAAATGTTTAGAGTGGAAATATTTTTATTTTTAACTTACCCCCAAAGTGCAGATTAAAATTAAAACAAAATTACAGTTACATATGGAGAGGGTGGTGCATAAATCACCCAAGTTCATAAAATTTTGGACCTCACTGAAGAGTTTTGTTGCTGAGTTGTAGAGGAGCGTCATAGTTAGAAGAGGAGGGTGAACTATATGTACAAATATCCTCAACAGATAGTACTCAAAGAGTTAGTATAGGTGTTTAACAATCAAAATTGCATAATTAATAATTTATAATTAGTAATCACTGTTTTTATTTATGTGGTCATCATAGAATCTAAATGATTGTAATAAAAAAAAGACTATATGTGCAATGTTTTTTACGATAGAATTATATGACATTTTGTTCAGTAAATGTTTAAATAATTAAAATTATAAATTAAATTTTTTTCAAAATATATGAATTTGTTTCAATTATATCTCAATTAGAAGATGGTATATGGCAAATTTATAAATTTTGATACAAAAAAAGGAGTTTAAAAACTGAGTTTCATAAATGGTCTTTCCTATAAAGACATTTATATGTTCATGTAATTTGCGATAAAAATTACGTAATAGCCTCAGTTACTATATAAATTTTTACATAGAAATACAATGCAAGGTGATATGTTTCTCTTGCATTATGTAACAATATTTAACATTTCAAGAAATGGTGCTCGTAGGGATAAAAGATAAAATTAATATTAAATTATTGCTGGCTCTGTACTTCAAACAATTAAATTTCTTAAAGAATAGGATACAAAACCACATATAATGTTGAAAAATGTATAATTATGAGTTTTATATATATTTTTTATCTTATATTTTCAAGTTATAAAAATATTCTAAATTTATGTCTTTTTTAACTATAAAATAAGAAGTCATTGGGGCTTTTTGAAGTGAAATCACTGTGTCTCTTTCTGTTATTACTACAATCTTGCGTACGATATATGTTTGAACTTATGTATTCAAATTTATTTGCTGAATCGTGCTGGCAAAATCTCACTTACAATCAAAACAAAGACTCACTTTTAATTAAGAATATTTGTGCTCGATTTATTTCACTTACTCTAAGTCTTTGATAGGAAAGGCTTTGGTGGTTCTATTTATGCGATTTTCATTTTTGTAACAATAATTAGTCAAAATTCAAAATTTTGAGAAAATGGATACTGAGCCATATTAAACGTTAAAGTAATGCGAATGTGTTATAAGTATTGTTAAATTAAGAAAACTGCACAAATTAAACTTGTGAAGAATTATCACGAAATATGTATTCATAAATTACTGAGTATAACATCAGAGAGTAGATTGATTAATTCTATCATGATATTCTTTGTTTTGACTCGACGCTTTAATCATAATAATACTGCTACTTCTATATTTTCAGTCTTTAATTGTCTAGGCATTTTTCTTCTGTTTACATAAACAAAAGTACGTTCCAGTATAATTTGTTATTCCTTACCATTTTCAAGACTGTTTATCTCATTCTGGGAAGTCAAGGAGATAATCTGATATCCTGATGCTCCGTTAACAAATTTAACATAAACAAGAGGAAAGCATACCCCTTTTATTATGATAATATTCCCAGAAATCATCACCTGTTTTCTGTATGTAGTTTGCCATAATCTCTTTAAGTAAATTTTGACGAAAAATTTTCAAAGTTTTTTGAATATTAGTCCAGGATTTGTCTTTAATTTTGCCACTTGGACAGACTTGAAAATGCCCATTAATTTTTATAATATTTTTTAAAGTGACTGGAGGAAAAGTTTGAAGTCTAGTAACTAAAGTATTTCGTTCTGCATAAGTGAGTCTGCCATTTCGTTACCATCAATGCCCATATATGAACGGATTCATTGAAAAACATTGTTTTATTGAATTTATAAAGAACGTTCAAGATTTGCTTTATTTCTATGATAATCTGATTATCCATGTCATAATTTATAGCTACTTATTGGTTGGCTGCTTTAGAATCAGCTAAAATAAAAATTTTGGAAGGAACAATTGAACTTTATATGGAGATTTCAATGACCTCTGTAACAAAATTCGACATGAAGTATCGCTCAAAGGTGATTTAGAAAAGAATTCACTGTATACACTAACAATAATGTTGTCTAGTACCTTCTTATCCATAATTGTTTCTCATTTAGCATTTTTCAAGAGGCACAAGTGTGAGTTAATGATATTATGAATGGGAATGAATAACACTGCCACTAGTTACTTATTTCACTTAATTTTGCTTTCAAAGCTTATTGTAGGTAACAGAAACAAACTAAATTATAATCGTCATAATAAAAGTATTTCTAACTGCATAAATCAATTCCTTAGTGGATATTTTGGAAATATTTTTCATAACAATTAAATGCAAAAAGAAACCTGAAAGTTCTAGAATTATAAATAATTGAAATACTAAAGTTATATTTAAAAAATATTGTTAATTTATTTCATAAACACATAATTTTGGATTATTTTGTTAACATTCCTTTTTATTTGCTTAAAAAAACTCAACAATAAGCTTTATTTAAATACTTGTAAAAAATGATATGGTGTTATATACATATCAAATATTATTCTGTTTATTTTAACTTTTTCATGTATATGCATTTCATTGCAAAAATTTAGAACATTCATTTATGTCATTGAATTGAATTTATTTTTTTTTAATTTTATGCTTTAAAATGAAAATATTTTTTGATATGTGCAATGCACAGTATGAATGTTATTTGCATCATGAATAGTATGAATATTATGATATATGCAATGCACTATATGATTAATAAGTTTACATTTCGTATGACTAGTGGTACAGGTATAAATGAGTTGATCTAAGAAATTTTTTCGTTCCCCTAGTTAGAAGATTTTGATTTTTGGTCTACTATTGGTTTCGAATTTTCAGACACATTTTAACTGACAAATAGCTTATACAAATCCAAAAGTTAACTAAAAACTAAAGCAATATTTTGCACATTGTCCACTAGTTATTTTTTTGTTACATAAAGGATCTTACCCCAGAAAAGAACAATCAGTGTTTCAATTCTAAGAAATAATTTTTAAAGGAAGTATATAATTTTTCCAGTAGTATATATATATATATATATATATATATATATATATATATATATATATATATATATATATATATATAGCCATTTTTCTTTAGTTATGAATAAACAATGTCAATTTCATGAAAAATGCAGTTTTTAATTATTTCCTCGTTATTTTATATTTCATTGAGAACAAATGAAAATTAAATTATTTAAAAATTTACTATGCATTTTCTACTTTTCTACTGTATTATTTAAATTCTCATTTTTAAATTGTAATTTGACTTAAAGGAAAGAAATTCAAGATATTTATTTTAAATTTTAAGTTTATTATTATAATAATAATATTTTTATTTATTAAATTAATTTAGTACTGATGTAATAAAATGCTAGTAAATAAATAATTTTATGTACAGAAAATTCTGAAATTAAATTCATTATATTAAGCCGTCATATGTAGCATTCAATTCAACTTTTTTATTTATCAAAATATAATTTATTTTACATGAATATTCAGCCAAGTCATTGCTTTCAGAAAATCCACAAACAAATAATTTCCTGCTCTCAATGTTTTGAGAAATCTAACTTGTACTTTTATTTTTTGCTTTATAGCATAGAGTTTAATTTAATAAACAAGTAACAACATGTTAAATCTATATTTTATTATAATATTTATAATTTTAAAAGGTAATTTTAAGAATGATAATATATTTTCAAAGTAAAGAGTGTTAAATATTAGAAATTTGATTTCCATTGGAATGGAAGAATACTCCTGATTTATTTATATCAAGTAAAATTTAATTTATATTTGTGATGTAATCACTTTATTAATAATGCTACTAAATTTATCAAATATTTTAAATTTACCTGACAATTTTATGTTTAAAATAATATGCTTTTTTTTTCAATTTAAAGCGTGATATCTGTAACTGGTAATTAATTTTCCTTTCATAACTCCTTAAATATCATGTTTCATCTAAATAATTTTTACTTAGATAGTTTTTAACTATATTCCTTAATTACTGAATATTTTATTTAAATTAAACCTAATTATAATTAATAATATTACTATAAATTAAATAAATATTGTATTATTTACATTTTTCAAAACAAATTGTAATATTACTTTTACAGAATATATTTAATCTTACATTGTGCTTGATAATAAAAATTAAAATAAAGTTATGGAAATATCGATAATCCTCTTTGTATTGTTGAACTATTTTTCCAGAGATTTTTACTTAATATATAAACATGAAAATTATTTTAAGCATTTGAATTATTTTAGAAAATATCTTAACTTGGAAATAAAAATTTAACTGCTATATTACATATAAATATTTGCATAGCTATGTTACTAAAACATTTTGTAGTAAAATAATGCATAGAAGAAGAAGAATACTTTAATAAAAGTAATTAAATATTTTACACAGATAAATTTAAATTTATTATACACTAAAAATACATTTTTGTTCTTCAATGCTATTTAATCTCAACTTTAATTTATCGAAAGAGTGATATTTTTAAATTTATCAAAAGGCAAATTATAAAAACTAATATACATTTTATACCTTCAAATTAATTTATGTTTTGTTGCAAATATATAGTTGTTTAGATTATATTTTAATTCGATACTTTAATATTTATGGTATTAATTTAATTAAATCATTGTTCACGATGAACAATTCCAGAAATAGTTCTTTCCCCATGGAAGTTTAATTAATTAATAGAATTCTTGAAATAATTTTTTTGTTTATCTTTATGTTGCTCTAACTTAAATAAAAACAAAATGAATGAAATTATAAAGTGTGATGCAGAAAGTCTTAAAGAAAATTATATATCCTATCTAAATATGCATTAGTTATAAAAAAATACAAATTTTTATGTAAGCAAATTGTATTTATACACATTTTATAAACTTACGCATATTTTAACATATGTTTAAGATAACTTATTGTATATTTCTCTTCACAAATATGTGTATTGTTTAAATACGTTCGACATGTACGAAGAGTTTAAATTTACAGATTGCGTGACGGTGAAGTACGTTCTGTGTGTAGATTAAACTTATATTTGGTATTATATTTAATTGGTTTTTATATTTAATTTTTTAGATATAATTATGTTCTTACCAGCAGTGAAGTAAAGTTTTAACAATAATTAAATTATTTGTTTTTCAAATATATCCCATAATTATGTTAAAATAAATTTGATGATAAATTCATAGATAAAAAAATCTTTAAGCATCTACAGTAATTTTAAAAGAAATGTACCGATATTCAAATTCGTGTATTATTTTTATGAAATTAAATTTTACTTCTGTATTAAAAATGCTTGCATAATTTCATTGTTATTTATTCGAAATAAAAGTATAATTTAAATTTCTGAGTAAGAAATATTTGGCTCACTTTGTACCCTAAAAAGATTAAGATCTCTAAGAAACTAACTCATATATTTCATACATTTGCCCTTAGAAACTATTACCCAAATCAAAATTTGGAATAAATTTATCATATATAAAATGAAATTCTTTTATTCACATTTTGAGAAAGGATACAGTTATATAATAAAACCTAAGCTTGTTTTATATTTGTTAAATTTATATTTGCATCTTGAATACTATATTTGTTTCCATTTACCGATACTTTAGGAATGTTTTATTATTGTTTTAATTTCATTTCCATAAAACTAAGACAAGAAAAGAATTAATTTTATGACAAGCATTGAATATTTTCATAACTTTAACAGAAGACTTATATTTAAATCCTTAAAATATAATGTTATGGGAAAATCATTTATTATATTGCTTTGAATTCTTTTTAATGTTTATGTATTTTATGCTTTGAATAAGCTTCAGTAGACGTATTTAAATCAAATTTTACTTAATTGTTATAATCAAAGAAGTATTTTAAAATGGTGATTAATAACTTTTATTTAAATGTAAATTTATCATTGAAATATATTAATATTCAGTATTTTCTTGCATTTTTTACTGCATAACATTTTGTTCACTTTTGTGAATTCTTCAAACCTTTGCCTCGAAAACTCAATATGGTTTTTAGGATATGTATATTTTATTAAGGAGTAGTCAAGTTTTGTTTTTGATTTCCTTATAAGGTTTATTCATCTTAATATATTTACTGATTAAATTTTCATAGGTAAATTAAATTTTTAAGAGCTATACCAGTAAATTAGCACAGCTTTTCTATAAAATTTCTTAAGAAGTTTTTCTATATTAAACAGTAGATAAATCTATGACTGATTTCTTAAGTCTATAATATAAGTAAATGAAAAGGATGAAAATGATGTATATCTTAAGCATTTAATGTCAATGTATTTTGGATCATATGCCATTAAAAATAAAATGTATAAATGTAGGGTTATGTTAAAATTGTCACAAATCTTATTTCAATGAAATGTAGGACAATTTGCAAATAATATACTAAAAATTATCTAAAGCCTTATCTTTTGTAAGAATATTTTCAAGCGCTCATGAGCCTTTTAATTAATTTGTTAAGATTGTATTTTTATATTCTCCTTCCTATCTTTCTCATTTTTACCACAATTATAAGAGAAAAACATAAAATATACTGTATATTATGAATTGTTCATACTAAGATAACAAAATCATAATGGAAATCCATATAAGCATATTAACATTTTATCATTTAGAAATGAGAGTCTGAATATTAAATACTTCAATGTACCCAATTTATTTTAAACTTTATATTTCATAACTACTTCTTTTTTATATTATATAAAATATTTCATAAATCATTTAATACATTGGAATTAATACAAACTTTAACGAATAACTTAAATATTTAATTATTTCAGAAATTTGGAAAATAGTTTTTTAAAAATAAAACCATAGACATTTATTTATTAACCTCATTAAAATCAAACTTTTATGTACAAAATTTTACGATATTTTCTCTGTCAAATCAACTGCAAGTTATCATTATATATAAGAGAGAGAAATAGATAGAACAGCTATTGAAACTATCTAGTAATTAAAAAAGATTTTTACTTGATACAATTTCATAATTATTTTGCTAATACACTTTGGAGCATTTGACGAAATATATTTTACTTTTTACATAGAAATAAAATTAATTACAGATATAAAATAAAGGAAACGCATATGCTTATATAATATTGTATTAATAATTGTAAGACATATTGATTTTAATCAAAAATTTATTATTAAAGTTAAATGACACTTTAAAACAAGTAAAATAAGTGTTGTTATTTTTTTTGTCAACAAAATAAATTTAATTCGTTTGATACAATTATTCATCATAGTTCAAAAGACATTATTGATTTATTTTAATGTATTGACTTAATGATTGAAAATATGGTCACCTGAATATTCAATAAAAAGCAAAAGTAATTTTTAAAATTTGACTTATACGTCCTTAATTTAAAAATAATTCTTAACAGGTTCTAGCATTATTAAGAACTAGAGCATTAAGCCAATATATATGAAGTAAAATTTGCAATGAGTTACTTTAGGACAAAGCTTCATATAACAACAATATTTAAGGCATAAATTGCAATAAAACACTTACAAAGCCATACTGTTATCTAGAGTAGAAGTTGCAGTTTAGGATAGCACCTTTCACTATACCAATATCTGAAGTAGGGTTTTCTATAAGACACCTCAAAAGAAAATCTTATATTACACCAATATCCAAAATGTTCGTTTTAATAGGACTCTTTAGAGCGAAGCTTTATGTTAGTAACAATATCATAAGTAATTACGAAAGCGTATTGCACATGACTTATAATTAGAATTCAAGTTACAGTAATTTCTAAAATGTAATACCTTGTTAATACTATTATTTATCTCTCAAAAATCACTAACTAGCATTATTTAAAGTAAATTTAGATTATTTTACAAAGCGTATTTGTATAAAATCTAATATATTTTCAAGTTGCGTTAATAGAGGAATTTTTTCCTGTGATACAAAATATATACATTAATCTAAATTCAAGAAATTTTAATATCCATAAATGCAAAAACATGAAATCTTTACTTACGTAATTTTGAAGATATTCCATATTTAATTATACTTTCTTATACTAATATTATAAAGGTAATCATATACGAATATTCAAACTGTATTCTGTATGCATAATAATACATAAAATAAACGGAATCAATCCCTATATCGTAACAGATATTTCAAAATCATATTTTTAATTAGCTCATTGAAATATATCTTATTCAAGGAGTAAAGATAATATGACGAAAAATATCTTCATGCTCATTATTAGTTTCATTCTGAAATGTAAATAAACCTTTCTTTCAGTTAATTCAGCATATAACAAGTATTGGAAGCATCGAAATACGTTTCAAAATCGTAAATTCAATAGTTACCTTCTGTGTTTATACAGATGAGAATGTTGAAAATACATGATTTGAAAGCTTATTAGAAAAAGTACTTTTTTATTCAAAATTATATTTTATAAAATAATAGCAACAAAAAGAAATACATTTTGCAACGTTTTATTAACAAAAAAACTCACTTCAAATAAAAAAAGACAATGAGACAAATAATTGATAGGATGCAAAGAAGCAGATAATTAACAGAAAGTTAATTAAAAATATTAATAAATGTGCTTGTCATTCAAAAGAAAAAAATAGAAAAAAAAGTTTTAATTATTTGCATTACGATTACAATATTCATAAATTTCAATTTGGATAAAATGCATTTTTAAAACAACTTAAGCGTTATCTAAGGGTGTGTTTAAAATTAATTATAATAATTTTTTAATTATATTGTCAGTTTTTCATCTACAATATTCAAATAATATAGCTGAAAAAAACTTTTCAATACAAATTTTAATAAATATGCAAAATTAAGTATTATAAAATAGTAATTTATTTTTAATTATTGGAAATGTCTAACCTTTTAAAAAATGCTCCATATAAACATCAAAAATTCGTATGTTTTAAAAAAATTATTTTTGTATTAAAGCCTTGAAAAATTACGTGGCAAAAGAATATTCGAATTTTATATCTATTTGTTAGAAAAAATATTTTTACGTTTTTGTGCTGTTATATCTAATTAGTTAAAATATTTTCCATAATGTTAATAAGGTTTAATAATTTGCCTTAATGTAATAATTTGCTTAAATATAACTAAAATATGGAATAAGTAGCCAGTATACAAAATGAAATTTACGAAATGAATCTCAGAATTCGAGTTCTTTAAAATTATGCAGATCAAAACCAAAAATTGAAAAACTCACAATAAATCAATTTAAATGAAATACCAATATGACCAACTTCTTCGGAGGTATCCCCATATTAGTACGAAGTATGGCTTTTCTGCAATGGCTTAAAATTTATGTTTAAGCAAGTCTACCAAATGTCACAAAGCCATACCAAAATTTTAAATTTAAGAAATAGCACAAGAAAAATAACTAAGGAAAATGCCAAATTTATAGCTCATATAAATTTCAAATCTTTAAAATTGCAAATAAATACAGTGAAGGATAAAAACAAATTCAACTTTGTCAAGATAAGGCACTAGGTACCAAACCTGCAAAATTGTAAAAAATTAAATATAATTCAAAGACTATGAGTAAACATTATTGTACGTATTATTTCAAGCTTCTTATTAATAACTTTGG
>JAPDSC010115399.1:954-22744 GCA_026290005.1 Latrodectus geometricus
ATTTATGAAATAAATAATTAATAATATCTTTGATTTATGAAATAAATTGTTAATGGAATTTACAGCTATATTTAGAAATTTTTAAGATAAATTTTTCATAAAATGGGATTTTTTAAAATTTTTAAGCCAATGAATTTAAAGGCAACTTATTAAATATTTTCAAATTCATAAATGGCTATAAGTTTCACTAATAGTTTTATAGTTCTATTAATTTCAAATAGTTAATCAATTATTACTGACAAAAGTTACTTTTAAATGCGAGTATTTAATATTATCAGTAATCTCAAAATCAAGTGATTTCTATTTTTTCTCCATTTTAGTTATTAAAAATTATAGATTTCTATCCAATATTTCTAGAAAATACATTAATATGAATTTCTGTATCCTTAAAACAAAGTATGGACAGTAATTTTCCCTTGAAATCAGCCTATTGTAAAATGCTAGTAATGCTATAAAATATCTGAGTGCTTTGCTCTGTATATTAAGTACTTTTCATAAATCTAGAAGAACTTAAGTTATAAAACACGCTGCACTAATATCATCTTCGAATCTTTCTTTAGAGTAAAAATTATCAATTTTAGATTAGTCTAATTTATTTTGTTGTCTTTTCATTTCTCAGAAATGAATGCCCAATATTATATCCTTCATTTTTATTTCACAAATTTGATTCTATATGAAAACAATCATTTACTTTAGGTATTTGTTTAATCATTCCACGGCTATATTTTGCATATGAGGACTGATTTTACTGGGATATACGGCTCTTTAAGATAAATGAGCGAAATTAATGTCACAGAATTTTTATGCTTTTAAATTCAATGATGTGTGTGATCTGATTCTTCTAAGAAATATTATTGGAGATTCACATAATCTCTTACTTCCCTAAAGATCCATATTCGAATTTAAAGATTCAATGCAAACAAATTTCCAGTCTTGGAAGTACTTTGACTGTTGTAGAGGAAGTACGATGTCAGATTTTCCGAGACTCTTTTCTTATGGACACTAATATCTTTTAAGCACTGAATGAGAGTTAAAAATATAAAAAGATCAAGTATTTATATTTAAAAGGATTAATTTCACGTATTCTTTCACTTTCCTTATAATTTTGAGAAGTTAATAAACACAAGAATACTTCGATCATCTCGTAATTTCCCCGTCAAAAGGGATTATTTTAAATGGACGGGAAGTAATTCTAGGAATATTATCATAGATTAATTCTTAGAATAACTAGGAAATAGGTAAATCAATATTTTAATTATTTTCCTTAATATTCGAACTTAGAAAGACACAGGGCAAAATGCTAATGATCAAATCACATGTTTTGGACATTTTTATTTTTATAATAGTTTAATTCAAGGCAATCTTTGACGATACAACAAAAATAACTCATATTTCACATGAGATTTACATTCTTTAAAGTTGATTCCAAATAAGCAATTTTTATTACTGAACAAAAACCAATAGAACGTTAAGCATTAAATTTTCTAAAGCATTTCAGTCATCAAATATTTTCTAAATTTAATTAGTATTTCAAAATGCTAAAATACAATTGTTAACAAATATCTTTGTGGTGAATGTACATGTATTCAAAAGTAGCGTGTAAAATGGTATTAAATGTGATGGTAACGGAGAAAGTATCATTTTGAATATCTTTAGAAATATATTCGATGGCACTTAATTTTACTGTTCTAAACGTCGACCAAATTTCACTCATTTAAAGTGTGGAAAAACTGAGTTACTACTGTTATTTCTATTGTTATGTATTCATGGCATAATCATCCTCTGTACTGGCTTAAAGAACTGAATATAAATGTCGGTAAAATCCTAGGAGAACCCATACTGAGAAAAGGCGCCAAAGGGAACAAAATGGGGAAATAGGAATTCCCAAAATAGTTAGGTTTATCATATCTAGTGTATCAAAATAAGATTACCAAGACTGGCGAAATTTATCACCAGCTAAAATTATTCGCGCCAAGGTTGTGGACTGTGCTAGAATCCCACCTAAATGTCTTAATACAAACTACGCAATTCTTTGTTTGTAAATAAGCACTTTTAATTATTCTTGATTTGTAAATCAGGTTTTTTTTCAACAAAATAGCATTTGTCATTATCAGTAGTTTTTCGCAGCACACATTGAAGGTGATATCCATATTTTTGTTTTGCTTTATTAAAATATCCCAATTAAAATTTGTTGTTGTAAATAATAACTATGTAACAAACATGAAGAACCATAAATAATATGCATCAACATATTATTTATGTTTTATTACATTGCACATATTAGTATTTATGAATACTCTAAATTTAATTTTTTATTAAATTTTTTTTATGTAAACCACGGTTTCTTATCATTCATATTTGCATTAAAAATTGAAAGAAGTTTAAAATTTATTACAATATTTTACTTTTGTGGGATACGTTACCATTTAATTGTTGTCATCACCATTAAATGTCTCTTTAATAGTTTGTTTAGAAGTTGTCGTATTAGTGTAATATTTCCTTTTTTCTACTTAAATATGTTTTATGAATAATCTCAAACTTTAAAATATTTACTTTGCTTAATTTTTAATTCTGTTTATATTAAAATGAACTTATTTTCATAACAGCGAAAAATCTTCTAAATTTTAATTAAAAAGGAATAATGATTTAATTATTAAAATAAGATTTGGCAATTTCTTTCCTTTTCATTATTATTTCAAGAATTTTTAAGCAATTAAACACAAAATAAATTTCACTATCAAAAATTTTAAGGCATATTCAGAAACATGTAAATGTAAAGCTTTTAAATATTTTAAACTAGTTTATAAGACTTTTCTCTGGTTCGCTCCTTCCATTTTTTTCGCTTGTTGCAAGAGGGTTGACTTTAACCACATCAGCGGAAAATGGGATATCATCTCCGAAATGAAAAATTAATTCAATAAATAAGAAGGAAACAGGATTAGGTGCAAGTCTCGAAATGCGATTGTAACACGAGCAGAAAGCAAAGGGGACAGTTTATATGTCGTCGTCATGGTTACCGTCTACTCGCGTGCCGATGAAAATTCGCAATTACTTGAGCTCGATGCACCACGTGACACATTGATTGCCAACGTCATGAAAATATGGGCCAATTTTTTTCCTTCACTTTTTTTTTTTTATCGTTTGGAAGTACGGAAAAATTTTTTCATCTTCTCGAACACACATTCCACTGCTTTCATGAAAAATAAAATCTTCAATCAGTTCTTCGAAGGTATTTTTAGAATTTCTCAAAAGGTATTTGCATGATAAAATTTATGGTTTCTTCTGCAAGTAAAATATATTTGCTTGAAAATCAAGCAGAGTTTCTCTTATTTTTAGAAATACAGTTGAGAATGTTGTTGAATTTTTCGTCTTTAATGCTTACAGTATCTGATTTTCGGCAGTAACCAGTTTTCGAACATTTTTTTTTTTATCTTTTACGAAGCATTTTCGAATTTCTGGTCCAGTCTTGTAAAATACTTTCTGAGAACTTGAATGAATACAAAAATTTTCTTCTTAAAATAGGACGTAATTTATTAAAACTTAGTGTTCATTTTTCATCATTATGTATCTAGCGAAAATTAATGAGAAATTAAAAAGAAATGAGTAAAATTGTACCTAATGTTACTTTGTTCCAGATTTTTGATATACAACCCAGAAAATATTCACGAATCACTCAAATTTGTAGTTTTTAAAATTTTTTAAAACATTTTTTCGGTATTATATTTCTTAAACATAATATCAGAAAAGAATGTCAGGGTTTATTTATTCATTTTCAGAAAAATTGTATTCTTCATTAAAAATAAGACACTTTTGACAATGTTTTATACTTTAGAATAACTTTCGTCATATACAAATTTCAATCCAGAAAATTAGAAATTATAATTCTTATTTTAATCAATATTTAAATGAATATATATTTTATTTAAATTTAATTTTTTTACAGTGCTATAAAATTTATTTTATATAAATTCTTAATATCAATTTCTGGGTAAAACTATATTTTAGGGTGCCCCCTTGGCAAACATGGTGATTTTTGTTTGGCTATCGATTTTATTGGCGATTTTTTTTGCACAGAAGAATCAGTTGCCCTGTTGCAATCAAAAAACGATTGGGTTTTGCCCAGCTTGGCGATCAATCGTGATCACAACTTGGCGATAATTAAAGGGGCACCCTAAAGTATAGTCTAACCCAATATCTGTATAGAAAGAAATTTCAATTTTTTTTTAATCTATACTTTTTTAGCCTATTAAGAAGAAATATTTTTACTGAGTTCAGTAGAGAATATTTAACCAGAACACATTTGTGTGATACAATAATGTCTATTATGTTGATAATTTTTCAAAAGAAATTAATAAGCACTCCACTAACAAGCTTCAGGGAACAATTGAACTCTTGCTGATACCGCATCCCACTGGAAAAAGTCTTCCTTATCAAATTCTTATTTTGAAACATTTATTACTATTCTGTGAGTAATATATTAAATTGTATTTTAATTCTTCAACTCTTAACATAATATTTATTAACTTTTATTATTCCACATTATTATTTATAACATAATTCCTTCAAAATGACTTAACTATAGCATTCACCACCTCAATGTAGGAAAATCTTGTGATTTATAATCTAATCATGGATTCAGTTTAATAGTCTAAGTTTTACATTAGAGTGAAATATCTTGAAATTTTTCTAATGAAATGTACAAAAAGATAACTTTATGAAGTAATTAAACAATAAATCTATAATCTTATGTGCTATGCTCATTGCATAGAATCATCAAAAAATGCGCACTTCAATATCAAGTTTTTGCAAATTATTGAATTATTGATCCATAACTGCAAAGAAATCCTGCACTCCATAATCTTAATGGGAAACAATTTATTATTCAATAGTAACATAGTACATCCACAGATTTAGCACGTGCTGGCAAATGCATCAGAATTTCTTTTTAGTACTTCACTTTAATTTTTTTTTTTTAAAAATTCTAAAATCTTAATATTTGAATTAAAATTTTTGATCCAGTTTGGAATACGAAATTGGTTATATTTTCACTTAAAACTGAAACATTTGTTAAATGAATTGAATATTTTTTTAAAAATATTAACATTTTGAATCTTATAAATTTTTTTTCTGTTTCTTCAATGTCATCAAATCTTTTTCATTAAATGCAAATAGTATTTTTGATAATTGCTCTTTAATGTTTCTCATTTAACATTGATTATTTTAATTTTACTTAAAACATTTTGTTATTAATTTCTTAATTTATTATTATTATTACATAAAAAGTTTCTAGACATTTAGCAAATTCGAAAACATTTGACAATTATGATTAGGAAAGATAATATTTGTTTCTTTCCTGATTGGAATAATTCTTGTGCAATTTCTTCAAATTTTGTTTATTTTATACTTTAATATATTCTAATTTTTAAATCTTTACAATAATGGGATTTATTGATTTTTACAAATTTTTAACTTAAAACTAGGTCACGTTGGAGTTGGCCCTAATGTGCAAAAAGTGAAAGCTGAAATTGAATAAAAAAAAAAACATAAATTAAGAAATTGTTTATAATACTTTCAATAATTTATTCTATATTATAAATAATTACATGCAATGGAAAAAGTGAAAATATATGGAAATAAAACATTTCTCTAACTTTTAGCTATTTTATAAATATTAGAATTGTAGTTTTGGTTTTTGCATTATTATAATAGGAATTTTATTGCTTTCATTAAAATTTAACATTTTATCTAAAATATAAACAAATTTAAATAGTTTTAAAATGTGTAATTTCATAAAATTTCATGGTATTCTACTAATGTTTTATCATGGTGTTTATCTTTATAAAAATACCATATAAAAAGTGCGCCAAATAATTCTATGTTACCTAAAACTCCTTAAGACATCACCATTCATTTCATATTACGCTGAACAAGCATTCGCAGTAAACACTGTAAGAATCCAAAATCATATTTCAATAGAACTATCGAATTCGGGTGAAGTAGGCGCTGACTGCAGATAAATTTAGACTCCCCCACCCGCGTCAAAAACCAAAGATTGTAGGAAGGTGCGTTCTTAAATATCTCTCCGACACTTGCATCACTCACCAAGAGTAATGACTAAATTACAGGTGCTGAGAATGAGGACTTAAAAGTTTTCTTTTTACAATTTATGTAAGTTCCACAGAGTCTTATTTATCTTAAAACTGCGCCAGCAAAAGAAAATGGCGATGAATTGACGCCAACTGTTGAAGATGATATTCATGTTCATTTTGAAATCGTAAAATTGATTGGTTTAAAAACTTTTTCGTTTTAGAATGCTAATTTGTAATTAGAGACCTATGCTGACATAAAAATTGTAACATACAAATATTCGTAATGGAAATATGTGACAAAATAATAAACATTTGTCTATATTTTTCATCCTTTTTTTATCATTGGAGATATTTTTAAGTTATGACGAAAAGTTCTAAAATAGAATATAATATTATCTAAAGCGATTAAAACAAATAAGGTGGTTGAATCAAAAAGATCCATAACAAAAATTAACATTTTTAAAAGATTGTAACAAAAAAATAATAAAAGTATAAAAATAAGTGAATAAAAATACCATAAAAATCAGTGATTTTATTATTAGTTTTTAATAAACAAATTTGGATAGTAAGATGAACAAAACAAAAAGTATATTAAAATAAATATTTCTTTGCTTATTTTTACAATTCTTTTAAGTGACTATGTTCTACAAAATTGATTTATTTCTTCAAGTGAAAGTATAATCGTTGGAAAATCTTTTCTATTTTCGTGTTTTATTAAAAAATATAAAGTAAAATTCAAATAATTAAATAAATTCTTTTGTTGAACGTAACATTTAATACAATATTAAATTTTTTAATGTTCCTTTATTTTACTCATGCGCTGAAGCCGGCCTAAAAATTCAAGTTTCATTAAGATCTTTTCAGTAATTTGATATAAGAAACATTCAAAGAGAAGAGTTCCAGCCATGGTAAGGACCATGTATATACTAATGACGGACACTTTCAACTATTTATTGAATAAATTGTATTTTTTTTTTTTCCTTTTTGGAAATTGTTTTTGTTTCGAACTTTTTAACCCTGAACTACAAATTGTTTTATGTTATAATGCTGTGGATTTAAAATGTTCATAACATGCATTTATACATATGTAACTAGTTATAAAGGTATGATTATCATTTACAAACTAAAATACAAACAATACTTTAAGACTGTCTGGAAGAAGAAAATAAGAAAAATAGTCAAAACTATGATTATTTCTTATAATCAGATTTTTTAAAAAAGGAAACACATTTAAATGAAAAGCACCTTATCTCATTTTATAATTAAAAGTTTTTCTTCTAACGGCGGGCACTTGGGTGTGAAACCCTTCGCCCCAACAAGGTCGGAGACTGCTACTCATTTATCGTTACCCGGTGGGCCTCTGTGAACCAAGTCATGGAGGCGAGTAGCATTACACACGTCACACTATCACAAACCCGATTATAGGGCGGACACATTCATACATCATCTCAGGAAAGGACAAGAAATGCAGAGAAAGTGCATCCATGCCCGAACCGGGATTCGAATCCAGGTCCTCCCCACCGTAGTCAGGCACGCTAACCACTAGACATGATGGGAGGCTTTATAATTAAAAGTTACTTATAGTTATTTTCATAGTTCATTCAAGAATTTTAAAACACTGAAATATAGAATTAAGACATAAAAATTACAGTATATTCCTTGGACACCTTTATCGTTGCGAATAAAAGATTTTAAAAATTAAGTTTTACCTGACATATTATTATTCACCATTATTGAGCATGAAACTGACAAAAATTTTTATTCTCTAAAACCTTAGAATCTACTATGTTTTTATTTATTGTTTTAGAAATAAGCTTCTTAATTATAAATATGCATATAAACGGAAATCTTATTAACAAAAATGTTTCATACCACTTGTCCATCATTAGAATTTTCATTCAATTCGTCTTTTCCTATCCTATTGTTTTATTCATGTTATGAATAAAAAAATAAAAGGATTCAGTGTTAAATAAAAGGTAAATTATTCCAATTAAAACCGAATTTTTCTTCTTGAATATTCTAACAATGTGTTTCTCATCACTTTTAAAAAGAATAATACTGATGAAAAGAAACAAAATTAGTTACAAGATACGAAATCTAATTGCTCGGAAAAATTTTCAAATGTTTCATTTCACTAAAACATCTTTAGAAAAACTTCTTTATTTCTGTTTTATGTCTTTCTTTTTTTGAATTTGGAAGCTGAATTCTAATGCCCTTTTCTTTGATTCAATAGTTCATGGGTTCAATTCTCATCTCAGGCTTGCATGATTTTAATGGTTCGGAATTCAATTTAAACTATAAGTTCTTGTCTAACTGGCCCTTGGGCTTAAAAAAGGACAATGGAGTGACTAACAATATTTTTCTTTTCCCTTATACAGACCTTATATTATTCTTAATGAAACAAATAAGCATTTTGCATTTAATCGTAAATTACGTAACATACTTATCCTTTATTCTTGCGAAGGTAAAACTGTATAAAAATGTTAGAAATAAAATAACAAATAATTTAATTGCCATAAAATTGATGTATTTAAAATAAACTGGAATCGTACTTTTCACTTCTTTACTTCACAATTTTTCATTTTTAGGTTAAAATAAATATGCATGGTTAATTGACACTCGTTCTCTTAAGTACCCCTGTATTATTCATAAAAAGTCTATTTAAGGTAGCAAAATTTATGAACAGTTGTTTAATATAGAAAAAGCAACTCACTTACTTAAAAAATTATTAAAGCCATAAAATATTCAAAATATGATTTGCTTAAAAATCCGCAGACCCTATATTATAATTAATAGTAATTTATTAATAAATAAAGTATTTTATGTAACATATGTGTAATTTTAAGAAACTTAGAATATTAACCAACCCATTAAGAGTTAAGTTAATTTACTTTTATTTGTCTTTCCATCTAACTAATTTCTCACTATTTGACCAATCAAATATTTACTACTTTTCTCTTTACCAGTGAACATGATATAATTCAATTTTTTGTATAATTTGTTAAAACAAGAGTTACTTAAAGATTTCGCATTTTTCGTGGACTTAACTCAAGTCATTGATAAAAATCAGAAATGAAAGTAAATTCAGTATCTTTTCAAACATTAAATCTTCAAAAATGTCCTAGAAAAATTTAATAAATTAACTCCAAATAACCTAGATGGCTTTCTGTGTTTCTAAGTTTAGATCTGTGTGAAAAATAAGAGAAAAATAATGGAAATAATACTTTCAATGTAAAGAAGAAATATATATTAATTTTGGTTTTTTTCTATGCATCTTTTATATAGTTAAATTAAAATTCTTATTCTGATTTGATTTAAATTGAACATTCCATACCACCACTTTAGTAATAGTTTTTTGCTAACAGTTCATAACACACACTCTGCAGAAAAAAATACTTTCATTGTTTTCACTTCAGCTTTCGGCTACAAAAATAACGCAGAAAAGGATTTCGCAAATTTTAATGATCCGTTCTTATAAAACCTGCCAAACTGAACTTTTGTTAAAAGTAATTGCGAACATTAATCTTAAATCTCTCCGAGTAATTTCATTTCCCGAAATAGATTATCTAGAACAATGCCTTTGAATCCTTTCCATCTTTAATTAAGGAATGCATTCGTAAGAAAACGATTGTACCGTATTTTTGGTTTCTTCAAATAGTTCTTTCATTCAACTGTGTCGTCGTTCTGTGGCGGCTCTTCGCCTTTATTTACCATCTCTATCTCACTCATAAATCGTTTTAGTTTGTCAACTAAAAGCGTGTTTGCTTGCAGTCACAGAATGACTTGCAATAAGTCACTCGAAATTTTTCTTTACAACTTTGGCAGCATATACATAACTAAAATTTATCAAACCTCTGACGTTTGATGATGATAAATGGTTGCAAAATCTCATTTCGTCTGCAAGTTTAGATTAATAAAATTTAAAAAGGTGCAAATGAAAAGTTTGCTAGCAAATATTAAATTGGAATGAGTTAAGTATAGTTTGACCAGTCGTCAACTTTTAAATTCTGAAACTTTTCTGTAATTAACAGTAAAAATGGCTTTTTAGCAAAAAATACTAGAATATATCCCTAAGTCGAATACTAGTTTTTAAATATTTTGTTTATCGAAATTCTGATCAATTTTGTTTGCAAAATATATTTATTATAATGTATAATATTTTGGAACATTGGAACTATAAAATTAGCCATTCGATTTTAAACTATATCAAATTACCTCAGAAATTTTATTTTCATTTTTTGGAGTAAACAAAAGTTTTGAAATGTCTATTAATCACTATCAATAGTGAAACCTATTATTTTAGTTTATAATAGTAAATTTGAAATAACCAGTTAATAAGATAATTGCTCTTGTGATTAGAAAAAAACGAGTATTCCCTTCACTGAATAAAAGCTGTTTCAGTATAAGAACAATGCAATTAAACTTACAGAGGCTAATTTTCTTCCGTTAGCCTGAGTTGAAGGTTAGGGAAGAAAGTTCATGTTTAGATGTTAATCTCATCATTTGAAGCTGAATTAATAAATAACTGTCTTCATCTGCTTCTGACAAAGTAATCCAGTATATCATCTTATATGACATTATATGATAACCCGTTACTTGTTTCATTTAAAGGCATAATAATGAGAAGTTCAAGTATTGGGTAATAATTCCCTAACTTATTTATGAAACTGTTTAATTGTAAAAACAATATCACTATCTACAACATATTCCATATGTGGTTTTGAGGTATCTAAATATTTTCAGATAAAAAATTTCGACAAAGGAGATAAAGTAGTTAAATCGGAGGTCTGTTCTTGTTACTTAAACAGTTATCAAGTAATAAGTACAGACCTCCGATTTAACTACTTTATCTCCTTTGTCGAAATTTTTTATCTGAAAATATTTAGATACCTCAAAACCACATATGGAATATGTTGTAGATAGTGATATTGTTTTTACAATTAAACAGTTTCATAAATAAGTTAGGGAATTATTACCCAATACTTGAACTTCTCATTATTATGCCTTTAAATGAAACAAGTAACGGGTTATCATATAATGTCATATAAGATGATATACTGGATTACTTTGTCAGAAGCAGATGAAGACAGTTATTTATTAATTCAGCTTCAAATGATGAGATTAACATCTAAACATGAACTTTCTTCCCTAACCTTCAACTCAGGCTAACGGAAGAAAATTAGCCTCTGTAAGTTTAATTGCATTGTTCTTATACTGAAACAGCTTTTATTCAGTGAAGGGAATACTCGTTTTTTTCTAATCACAAGAGCAATTATCTTATTAACTGGTTATTTCAAATTTACTATTATAAACTAAAATAATAGGTTTCACTATTGATAGTGATTAATAGACATTTCAAAACTTTTGTTTACTCCAAAAAATGAAAATAAAATTTCTGAGGTAATTTGATATAGTTTAAAATCGAATGGCTAATTTTATAGTTCCAATGTTCCAAAATATTATACATTATAATAAATATATTTTGCAAACAAAATTGATCAGAATTTCGATAAACAAAATATTTAAAAACTAGTATTCGACTTAGGGATATATTCTAGTATTTTTTGCTAAAAAGCCATTTTTACTGTTAATTACAGAAAAGTTTCAGAATTTAAAAGTTGACGACTGGTCAAACTATACTTAACTCATTCCAATTTAATATTTGCTAGCAAACTTTTCATTTGCACCTTTTTAAATTTTATTAATCTAAACTTGCAGACGAAATGAGATTTTGCAACCATTTATCATCATCAAACGTCAGAGGTTTGATAAATTTTAGTTATGTATATGCTGCCAAAGTTGTAAAGAAAAATTTCGAGTGACTTATTGCAAGTCATTCTGTGACTGCAAGCAAACACGCTTTTAGTTGACAAACTAAAACGATTTATGAGTGAGATAGAGATGGTAAATAAAGGCGAAGAGCCGCCACAGAACGACGACACAGTTGAATGAAAGAACTATTTGAAGAAACCAAAAATACGGTACAATCGTTTTCTTACGAATGCATTCCTTAATTAAAGATGGAAAGGATTCAAAGGCATTGTTCTAGATAATCTATTTCGGGAAATGAAATTACTCGGAGAGATTTAAGATTAATGTTCGCAATTACTTTTAACAAAAGTTCAGTTTGGCAGGTTTTATAAGAACGGATCATTAAAATTTGCGAAATCCTTTTCTGCGTTATTTTTGTAGCCGAAAGCTGAAGTGAAAACAATGAAAGTATTTTTTTCTGCAGAGTGTGTGTTATGAACTGTTAGCAAAAAACTATTACTAAAGTGGTGGTATGGAATGTTCAATTTAAATCAAATCAGAATAAGAATTTTAATTTAACTATATAAAAGATGCATAGAAAAAAACCAAAATTAATATATATTTCTTCTTTACATTGAAAGTATTATTTCCATTATTTTTCTCTTATTTTTCACACAGATCTAAACTTAGAAACACAGAAAGCCATCTAGGTTATTTGGAGTTAATTTATTAAATTTTTCTAGGACATTTTTGAAGATTTAATGTTTGAAAAGATACTGAATTTACTTTCATTTCTGATTTTTATCAATGACTTGAGTTAAGTCCACGAAAAATGCGAAATCTTTAAGTAACTCTTGTTTTAACAAATTATACAAAAAATTGAATTATATCATGTTCACTGGTAAAGAGAAAAGTAGTAAATATTTGATTGGTCAAATAGTGAGAAATTAGTTAGATGGAAAGACAAATAAAAGTAAATTAACTTAACTCTTAATGGGTTGGTTAATATTCTAAGTTTCTTAAAATTACACATATGTTACATAAAATACTTTATTTATTAATAAATTACTATTAATTATAATATAGGGTCTGCGGATTTTTAAGCAAATCATATTTTGAATATTTTATGGCTTTAATAATTTTTTAAGTAAGTGAGTTGCTTTTTCTATATTAAACAACTGTTCATAAATTTTGCTACCTTAAATAGACTTTTTATGAATAATACAGGGGTACTTAAGAGAACGAGTGTCAATTAACCATGCATATTTATTTTAACCTAAAAATGAAAAATTGTGAAGTAAAGAAGTGAAAAGTACGATTCCAGTTTATTTTAAATACATCAATTTTATGGCAATTAAATTATTTGTTATTTTATTTCTAACATTTTTATACAGTTTTACCTTCGCAAGAATAAAGGATAAGTATGTTACGTAATATACGATTAAATGCAAAATGCTTATTTGTTTCATTAAGAATAAGGTCTGTATAAAGGAAAAGAAAAATATTAGTTTGTTAGTCACTCCATTGTCCTTTTTTGAGCCCAAGGGCCAGTTAGACAAGAACTTATAGTTTAAATTGGATTCCGAACCATTAAAATCATCCAAGCCAGAGATGAGAATTGAACCCATGAACTATTGAATCAAAGAAAAGAGCATTAGAATTCAGTTCCAAATTCAAAAAAAGAAAGACATAAAACAGAAATAAAGAAGTTTTTCTAAAGATGTTTTAGTGAAATGAAACATTTGAAAATTTTTCCAAGCAATTAGACTTCGTATCTTGTAACTAATTTTGTTTCTTTTCATCAGTATTATTCTTCTTAAAAGTGATGAGAAACACATTGTTAGAATATTCAAGAAGAAAAATTCGGTTTTAATTGGAATAATTTACCTTTTATTTAACACTGAATCCTTTTATTTTTTTATTCATAACATGAATAAAACAATAGGATAGGAAAAGACGAATTGAATGAAAATTCTAATGATGGACAAGTGGTATGAAACATTTTTGTTAATAAGATTTCCGTTTATATGCATATTTATAATTAAGAAGCTTATTTCTAAAACAATAAATAAAAACATAGTAGATTCTAAGGTTTTAGAGAATAAAAATTTTTGTCAGTTTCATGCTCAATAATGGTGAATAATAATATGTCAGGTAAAACTTAATTTTTAAAATCTTTTATTCGCAACGATAAAGGTGTCCAAGGAATATACTGTAATTTTTATGTCTTAATTCTATATTTCAGTGTTTTAAAATTCTTGAATGAACTATGAAAATAACTATAAGTAACTTTTAATTATAAAGCCTCCCATCATGTCTAGTGGTTAGCGTGCCTGACTACGGTGGGGAGGACCTGGATTCGAATCCCGGTTCGGGCATGGATGCACTTTCTCTGCATTTCTTGTCCTTTCCTGAGATGATGTATGAATGTGTCCGCCCTATAATCGGGTTTGTGATAGTGTGACGTGTGTAATGCTACTCGCCTCCATGACTTGGTTCACAGAGGCCCACCGGGTAACGATAAATGAGTAGCAGTCTCCGACCTTGTTGGGGCGAAGGGTTTCACACCCAAGTGCCCGCCGTTAGAAGAAAAACTTTTAATTATAAAATGAGATAAGGTGCTTTTCATTTAAATGTGTTTCCTTTTTTAAAAAATCTGATTATAAGAAATAATCATAGTTTTGACTATTTTTCTTATTTTCTTCTTCCAGACAGTCTTAAAGTATTGTTTGTATTTTAGTTTGTAAATGATAATCATACCTTTATAACTAGTTACATATGTATAAATGCATGTTATGAACATTTTAAATCCACAGCATTATAACATAAAACAATTTGTAGTTCAGGGTTAAAAAGTTCGAAACAAAAACAATTTCCAAAAAGGAAAAAAAAAAAATACAATTTATTCAATAAATAGTTGAAAGTGTCCGTCATTAGTATATACATGGTCCTTACCATGGCTGGAACTCTTCTCTTTGAATGTTTCTTATATCAAATTACTGAAAAGATCTTAATGAAACTTGAATTTTTAGGCCGGCTTCAGCGCATGAGTAAAATAAAGGAACATTAAAAAATTTAATATTGTATTAAATGTTACGTTCAACAAAAGAATTTATTTAATTATTTGAATTTTACTTTATATTTTTTAATAAAACACGAAAATAGAAAAGATTTTCCAACGATTATACTTTCACTTGAAGAAATAAATCAATTTTGTAGAACATAGTCACTTAAAAGAATTGTAAAAATAAGCAAAGAAATATTTATTTTAATATACTTTTTGTTTTGTTCATCTTACTATCCAAATTTGTTTATTAAAAACTAATAATAAAATCACTGATTTTTATGGTATTTTTATTCACTTATTTTTATACTTTTATTATTTTTTTGTTACAATCTTTTAAAAATGTTAATTTTTGTTATGGATCTTTTTGATTCAACCACCTTATTTGTTTTAATCGCTTTAGATAATATTATATTCTATTTTAGAACTTTTCGTCATAACTTAAAAATATCTCCAATGATAAAAAAAGGATGAAAAATATAGACAAATGTTTATTATTTTGTCACATATTTCCATTACGAATATTTGTATGTTACAATTTTTATGTCAGCATAGGTCTCTAATTACAAATTAGCATTCTAAAACGAAAAAGTTTTTAAACCAATCAATTTTACGATTTCAAAATGAACATGAATATCATCTTCAACAGTTGGCGTCAATTCATCGCCATTTTCTTTTGCTGGCGCAGTTTTAAGATAAATAAGACTCTGTGGAACTTACATAAATTGTAAAAAGAAAACTTTTAAGTCCTCATTCTCAGCACCTGTAATTTAGTCATTACTCTTGGTGAGTGATGCAAGTGTCGGAGAGATATTTAAGAACGCACCTTCCTACAATCTTTGGTTTTTGACGCGGGTGGGGGAGTCTAAATTTATCTGCAGTCAGCGCCTACTTCACCCGAATTCGATAGTTCTATTGAAATATGATTTTGGATTCTTACAGTGTTTACTGCGAATGCTTGTTCAGCGTAATATGAAATGAATGGTGATGTCTTAAGGAGTTTTAGGTAACATAGAATTATTTGGCGCACTTTTTATATGGTATTTTTATAAAGATAAACACCATGATAAAACATTAGTAGAATACCATGAAATTTTATGAAATTACACATTTTAAAACTATTTAAATTTGTTTATATTTTAGATAAAATGTTAAATTTTAATGAAAGCAATAAAATTCCTATTATAATAATGCAAAAACCAAAACTACAATTCTAATATTTATAAAATAGCTAAAAGTTAGAGAAATGTTTTATTTCCATATATTTTCACTTTTTCCATTGCATGTAATTATTTATAATATAGAATAAATTATTGAAAGTATTATAAACAATTTCTTAATTTATGTTTTTTTTTTTTATTCAATTTCAGCTTTCACTTTTTGCACATTAGGGCCAACTCCAACGTGACCTAGTTTTAAGTTAAAAATTTGTAAAAATCAATAAATCCCATTATTGTAAAGATTTAAAAATTAGAATATATTAAAGTATAAAATAAACAAAATTTGAAGAAATTGCACAAGAATTATTCCAATCAGGAAAGAAACAAATATTATCTTTCCTAATCATAATTGTCAAATGTTTTCGAATTTGCTAAATGTCTAGAAACTTTTTATGTAATAATAATAATAAATTAAGAAATTAATAACAAAATGTTTTAAGTAAAATTAAAATAATCAATGTTAAATGAGAAACATTAAAGAGCAATTATCAAAAATACTATTTGCATTTAATGAAAAAGATTTGATGACATTGAAGAAACAGAAAAAAAATTTATAAGATTCAAAATGTTAATATTTTTAAAAAAATATTCAATTCATTTAACAAATGTTTCAGTTTTAAGTGAAAATATAACCAATTTCGTATTCCAAACTGGATCAAAAATTTTAATTCAAATATTAAGATTTTAGAATTTTTTAAAAAAAATTAAAGTGAAGTACTAAAAAGAAATTCTGATGCATTTGCCAGCACGTGCTAAATCTGTGGATGTACTATGTTACTATTGAATAATAAATTGTTTCCCATTAAGATTATGGAGTGCAGGATTTCTTTGCAGTTATGGATCAATAATTCAATAATTTGCAAAAACTTGATATTGAAGTGCGCATTTTTTGATGATTCTATGCAATGAGCATAGCACATAAGATTATAGATTTATTGTTTAATTACTTCATAAAGTTATCTTTTTGTACATTTCATTAGAAAAATTTCAAGATATTTCACTCTAATGTAAAACTTAGACTATTAAACTGAATCCATGATTAGATTATAAATCACAAGATTTTCTTACATTGAGGTGGTGAATGCTATAGTTAAGTCATTTTGAAGGAATTATGTTATAAATAATAATGTGGAATAATAAAAGTTAATAAATATTATGTTAAGAGTTGAAGAATTAAAATACAATTTAATATATTACTCACAGAATAGTAATAAATGTTTCAAAATAAGAATTTGATAAGGAAGACTTTTTCCAGTGGGATGCGGTATCAGCAAGAGTTCAATTGTTCCCTGAAGCTTGTTAGTGGAGTGCTTATTAATTTCTTTTGAAAAATTATCAACATAATAGACATTATTGTATCACACAAATGTGTTCTGGTTAAATATTCTCTACTGAACTCAGTAAAAATATTTCTTCTTAATAGGCTAAAAAAGTATAGATTAAAAAAAAATTGAAATTTCTTTCTATACAGATATTGGGTTAGACTATACTTTAGGGTGCCCCTTTAATTATCGCCAAGTTGTGATCACGATTGATCGCCAAGCTGGGCAAAACCCAATCGTTTTTTGATTGCAACAGGGCAACTGATTCTTCTGTGCAAAAAAAATCGCCAATAAAATCGATAGCCAAACAAAAATCACCATGTTTGCCAAGGGGGCACCCTAAAATATAGTTTTACCCAGAAATTGATATTAAGAATTTATATAAAATAAATTTTATAGCACTGTAAAAAAATTAAATTTAAATAAAATATATATTCATTTAAATATTGATTAAAATAAGAATTATAATTTCTAATTTTCTGGATTGAAATTTGTATATGACGAAAGTTATTCTAAAGTATAAAACATTGTCAAAAGTGTCTTATTTTTAATGAAGAATACAATTTTTCTGAAAATGAATAAATAAACCCTGACATTCTTTTCTGATATTATGTTTAAGAAATATAATACCGAAAAAATGTTTTAAAAAATTTTAAAAACTACAAATTTGAGTGATTCGTGAATATTTTCTGGGTTGTATATCAAAAATCTGGAACAAAGTAACATTAGGTACAATTTTACTCATTTCTTTTTAATTTCTCATTAATTTTCGCTAGATACATAATGATGAAAAATGAACACTAAGTTTTAATAAATTACGTCCTATTTTAAGAAGAAAATTTTTGTATTCATTCAAGTTCTCAGAAAGTATTTTACAAGACTGGACCAGAAATTCGAAAATGCTTCGTAAAAGATAAAAAAAAAAATGTTCGAAAACTGGTTACTGCCGAAAATCAGATACTGTAAGCATTAAAGACGAAAAATTCAACAACATTCTCAACTGTATTTCTAAAAATAAGAGAAACTCTGCTTGATTTTCAAGCAAATATATTTTACTTGCAGAAGAAACCATAAATTTTATCATGCAAATACCTTTTGAGAAATTCTAAAAATACCTTCGAAGAACTGATTGAAGATTTTATTTTTCATGAAAGCAGTGGAATGTGTGTTCGAGAAGATGAAAAAATTTTTCCGTACTTCCAAACGATAAAAAAAAAAAAGTGAAGGAAAAAAATTGGCCCATATTTTCATGACGTTGGCAATCAATGTGTCACGTGGTGCATCGAGCTCAAGTAATTGCGAATTTTCATCGGCACGCGAGTAGACGGTAACCATGACGACGACATATAAACTGTCCCCTTTGCTTTCTGCTCGTGTTACAATCGCATTTCGAGACTTGCACCTAATCCTGTTTCCTTCTTATTTATTGAATTAATTTTTCATTTCGGAGATGATATCCCATTTTCCGCTGATGTGGTTAAAGTCAACCCTCTTGCAACAAGCGAAAAAAATGGAAGGAGCGAACCAGAGAAAAGTCTTATAAACTAGTTTAAAATATTTAAAAGCTTTACATTTACATGTTTCTGAATATGCCTTAAAATTTTTGATAGTGAAATTTATTTTGTGTTTAATTGCTTAAAAATTCTTGAAATAATAATGAAAAGGAAAGAAATTGCCAAATCTTATTTTAATAATTAAATCATTATTCCTTTTTAATTAAAATTTAGAAGATTTTTCGCTGTTATGAAAATAAGTTCATTTTAATATAAACAGAATTAAAAATTAAGCAAAGTAAATATTTTAAAGTTTGAGATTATTCATAAAACATATTTAAGTAGAAAAAAGGAAATATTACACTAATACGACAACTTCTAAACAAACTATTAAAGAGACATTTAATGGTGATGACAACAATTAAATGGTAACGTATCCCACAAAAGTAAAATATTGTAATAAATTTTAAACTTCTTTCAATTTTTAATGCAAATATGAATGATAAGAAACCGTGGTTTACATAAAAAAAATTTAATAAAAAATTAAATTTAGAGTATTCATAAATACTAATATGTGCAATGTAATAAAACATAAATAATATGTTGATGCATATTATTTATGGTTCTTCATGTTTGTTACATAGTTATTATTTACAACAACAAATTTTAATTGGGATATTTTAATAAAGCAAAACAAAAATATGGATATCACCTTCAATGTGTGCTGCGAAAAACTACTGATAATGACAAATGCTATTTTGTTGAAAAAAAACCTGATTTACAAATCAAGAATAATTAAAAGTGCTTATTTACAAACAAAGAATTGCGTAGTTTGTATTAAGACATTTAGGTGGGATTCTAGCACAGTCCACAACCTTGGCGCGAATAATTTTAGCTGGTGATAAATTTCGCCAGTCTTGGTAATCTTATTTTGATACACTAGATATGATAAACCTAACTATTTTGGGAATTCCTATTTCCCCATTTTGTTCCCTTTGGCGCCTTTTCTCAGTATGGGTTCTCCTAGGATTTTACCGACATTTATATTCAGTTCTTTAAGCCAGTACAGAGGATGATTATGCCATGAATACATAACAATAGAAATAACAGTAGTAACTCAGTTTTTCCACACTTTAAATGAGTGAAATTTGGTCGACGTTTAGAACAGTAAAATTAAGTGCCATCGAATATATTTCTAAAGATATTCAAAATGATACTTTCTCCGTTACCATCACATTTAATACCATTTTACACGCTACTTTTGAATACATGTACATTCACCACAAAGATATTTGTTAACAATTGTATTTTAGCATTTTGAAATACTAATTAAATTTAGAAAATATTTGATGACTGAAATGCTTTAGAAAATTTAATGCTTAACGTTCTATTGGTTTTTGTTCAGTAATAAAAATTGCTTATTTGGAATCAACTTTAAAGAATGTAAATCTCATGTGAAATATGAGTTATTTTTGTTGTATCGTCAAAGATTGCCTTGAATTAAACTATTATAAAAATAAAAATGTCCAAAACATGTGATTTGATCATTAGCATTTTGCCCTGTGTCTTTCTAAGTTCGAATATTAAGGAAAATAATTAAAATATTGATTTACCTATTTCCTAGTTATTCTAAGAATTAATCTATGATAATATTCCTAGAATTACTTCCCGTCCATTTAAAATAATCCCTTTTGACGGGAAAATTACGAGATGATTGAAGTAATCTTATGTTTATTAACTTCTCAAAATTATAAAGAAAGTGAAAGAATAAGTGAAATTAATCCTTTTAAACATAAATACTTGATCTTTTTATATTTTTAACTCTCATCCAGTGCTTAAAAGATATTAGTGTCCATAAGAAAAGAGTCTCGGAAAATCTGACATCGTACTTCCTCTACAACAGTCAAAGTACTTCCAAGACTGGAAATTTGTTTGCATTGAATCTTTAAATTCGAATATGGATCTTTAGGGAAGTAAGAGATTATGTGAATCTCCAATAATATTTCTTAGAAGAATCAGATCACACACATCATTGAATTTAAAAGCATAAAAATTCTGTGACATTAATTTCGCTCATTTATCTTAAAGAGCCGTATATCCCAGTAAAATCAGTCCTCATATGCAAAATATAGCCGTGGAATGATTAAACAAATACCTAAAGTAAATGATTGTTTTCATATAGAATCAAATTTGTGAAATAAAAATGAAGGATATAATATTGGGCATTCATTTCTGAGAAATGAAAAGACAACAAAATAAATTAGACTAATCTAAAATTGATAATTTTTACTCTAAAGAAAGATTCGAAGATGATATTAGTGCAGCGTGTTTTATAACTTAAGTTCTTCTAGATTTATGAAAAGTACTTAATATACAGAGCAAAGCACTCAGATATTTTATAGCATTACTAGCATTTTACAATAGGCTGATTTCAAGGGAAAATTACTGTCCATACTTTGTTTTAAGGATACAGAAATTCATATTAATGTATTTTCTAGAAATATTGGATAGAAATCTATAATTTTTAATAACTAAAATGGAGAAAAAATAGAAATCACTTGATTTTGAGATTACTGATAATATTAAATACTCGCATTTAAAAGTAACTTTTGTCAGTAATAATTGATTAACTATTTGAAATTAATAGAACTATAAAACTATTAGTGAAACTTATAGCCATTTATGAATTTGAAAATATTTAATAAGTTGCCTTTAAATTCATTGGCTTAAAAATTTTAAAAAATCCCATTTTATGAAAAATTTATCTTAAAAATTTCTAAATATAGCTGTAAATTCCATTAACAATTTATTTCATAAATCAAAGATATTATTAATTATTTATTTCATAAAT
>JAPDSC010115402.1:0-15050 GCA_026290005.1 Latrodectus geometricus
TATATATATATATATGTATATATATATATGTATGTATATATATATATTGTTATTTAATCCTTTCTTATACTCGCCATATCTGTTTCTTTCATCTGTATCAATAAATCAATGAGAAGTAACGGGTATATTACTTTGTATAATCTTTCGCCGAATTATCGTTTTCTCTGTAACCAGGTACATATTTGTCACAGAATTCAATCTCTGAATATTTTCTATTTAAAGATAGTAAAGATTATAGTCTGGGGAGAAGAATTTAACTGTTAATGTAACAGATGTTGCACTTATTTTTTATTTTTTGAATATCTAAAATTTTAGAAAGACTGTGTTCTGAGTGGCTGTTACATTGAAATGCCAGTTGCAAAATACTGATTACAACTACCTTACTCTTGTGTCTAATACCGATAATGTTAGAATTTCTGAATAATGATTTATTAGCTTTTTTTTACCCTTGTCTCATTCTTTATTTTATATTGCAAAACTTCATTCACAAAATTCATAATTTTGAGCAATTTGGAAAGAGATAGGTACAATTACTCATCAGGTTCTTCCAAACAGGAAATAAATTATAAGAAGTTACAAGCTACACAATACTTCTGTAGAATATTTCTTGCTTCAAACATTGACAATTTAGAATATATAATCACTGAAAATTTTCTATTAGGAAATTAATAAAAATCTATAGAAATCATGTGATTAAGCTTTCATGTGATTAATCATGTGATTATCTTGAAATGTTAATGCAGAAGGACCTTAGACAGTGGCAACAATCACCATCGAATGCCTCTCATCATAGTGCCACTAACTATGTAAAGAATTATAAATTACCTAGACCCATTTTAGATGATGCTGCATTCAGTATTAAAATTATTATTATTGAGAAAAAAAGGATTTATAATTTGTTATATCAAATATGATGAGTGCATATGATTTCTGCTCGGTAAAGAAACAATCTGATTAAAGGGAATCACAAAAAGACACCTATATAAAATCTATATTGAACCCTTCAGGTATTGCAGGATTCGATTAAGAACATACAATATTAAGTTGCCTAGGATAAGGAAAATTTTCTGTTATTAATAAAGTATATATTCTACCAAATTAATGCTATTACAAGGATAATGATAAAATATCTACTATAGGCTATAAAATGTTTTTTTTTAAAGTATGAACAGAGTTTTCTGTGTCTAAAGGCAAACCAAATTAGTAAACAATATTACAAATAAATGATATTTTTAGGTGCGTCTTCTGTTAGTATTCACAAACGATTAAATTGGATTTGATATTTCCTGTGAAAGAATTTCTTCATTTTACTTAATTTATTTGAAGCACACAACTTTTGAAACTAGTAGCCTATATAATCTAAAGTACAGAAATAAAATTTGACAAATTTTAAAACTGAAAGAAAGTACATCTTCATTACAGCACCCAGAATTCTCAGCTTTCAATAGTTCATTTTTAAAAAAACATATTTTGATGTGTATAAACTTTATTTCAGTTTATATGGTTCTTATATTTTTAATATAAATATATTTATTATAATAAATAACATGATAGTTGTTATAAAATTATTTGGTAAATGTTTTATTGCCTATAGAATTTAAAATTTGATATCCAATTTCGAGATTGTTTCCAATAAATAAAATTAAAAATTTCAAATTTGATTTATGTGAGTGAATACCTTAAAAAAATGTTCTACTTAGAATATTTGTGTTATATTTCTTCCTACAAAAATTTAATTTTAAATAAAAAGCGGAGAATTATTGTGATATTAATTGATTTTTTCCTTTTGTTTGTTTGTGACTAGGACTGGCTTTGCAAAGTTGTCCTGGTGCTGAAAATGTATGCGGCGATGACGTGCATACATTGGATGTTTGTCGAAGGTCTTCTATTACACAGTAGCATTACTGTTTCCGTATTCCAGCAAGAACCACCCTTTAAACTTTATCATACCATTGGATGGGGTAAGTACACATTTCGCATCACTTAGGATTCAGTTAAAGAAAATGATATAAATACTTTATTAGTGTTATTGACATTTCCTGATTCATCTAGCAAAGAATTTCAACTCACAAATATTCCTCAATATTTTGCAGCATTACTGATTACCTTATGCTAAGTCATGTTTTCCTCGTGGACCATTGGGGTTTTTTTTTTTTTTTTTTTTTTTTTTTTTTAAAACATTTTTTCATAGATCTTAATTTTTTCTTAAAAAAAAAAACCCTTTTGAGTAAATTTCTAAATAAAATAAAGATTTATGTGAACTTTACACACAGAATTTACACAAAGTGTGATGCCATATACAATAAACACAAAGAAACGTTTTAATCCCTAATTCGCTAAATGCTTATGTATATCATTAAAAATTACATATTTTATTCAGGCATAAAACTTCAAAGAACTATCAAATGATTTTTTTCATAGGCTCCATGCAATCAAAATCAAACAATATGCTTTATGCATCTCATCAATATATTAATGGTAATATAAAATTCTGAGCTGTAATTATTATTCTATTGTTATAACCATAATTTGCTGATAGAAACTTATTCTATAATTTATTATTTGAAAACAGCAGAATTCATAGAAATATTTTAAATAAGTGATTTAAAGTATTTTTACAGTAAATAAACTTTAATAGTAGAGCGCCAAAGTGTATGACTATTAATCACATGTTTAAATCAAAACAATAAAGGAAATGCTTTCAATTACGAATGCGTACAATATTAATATCAAGATCCATTTTGTTACAAAGCTCTAATTTACAAAAACGTTTATTTTTAATATGTGCCTTTTTTTAATTAAAAGTTCATTTATAAAAAATGCTTTATTAAAACTGGTTACACATACAATGTAAGGAAGTTAAATATTTTTTTTATTATTAAAACATTCACTTGGAAAGAGGAACAATTTAAAATTATAAAACACAGAAGTTAGTAAAAATTTAATAACTATCAAACATCACTCTAGTAAAAATTTATCATGGAATTATGAAAAATTAGTGTTCAAACATTATCATCGAAACCTTATCATAACAATAATGGTAAAATCTTTCAGTATTACAACAAATAGCCATGATTTAGAAAATAACTAACTGGACTATGTAAAATCTGCAATTTATGCAATAAATAGAATATTCAAGTCTGATATAAATACTGTGGACTACAAACACTACAAGGGTATATCGCTTTCAAGAATTGGTGCCCGTTAAATGAAGCAGCCTAATGTTAGTAGAAAAAGTTTTTGCAATTAGCAAAAATTTTTTAGAAATTCATTGCAATTAGCATACTCTGAGAGCTTTTTCAATTACCTGAAGACTGGAGGTTGATCTGTGCACTATCAATTAGCAATTCTGTTAATCGATACAATCGTTCTGAGTGTGTCAATAAAATGTATTGAGATGAGTAAGCAGTTGAGACTCATTCACTACGGACACTTAAGGTTTGCTCAAACCATTATGTGATATGGGAGTTCTTGTTTGACCAGATGTTATAGAAGAAATATGTTGTCGTGTCCATCACATGGATTTTGTATAACTTGTCTCCGACTACACTGTTGGCAAATTAGAGCAATGCGTATTGTTAAAGATGGAAGTTTGCTTCGCCCAGAGATGAATTCCCTTTTATTTTAGGAATAAGTCGTTAAAATTCATGAGTACAAATCCTGTCTTACAATTGAACAAAACTCTAGCTAAATAATACTTGGTAAAATATCTAATAAATACTAAATAATACTATGATATAATACGTGGTAAAATATCCTAAGATATTATCCTAGGTTACCATATGATTTAATACACAATTAATTAACACATGTTACATTCATGATCTAACTCCATGCGAATGAGAGTTTGTCCATGTCAGTATGAATTGTATACATCTCAATTCAGAAAATTTCTCGTTTCAATGCTGATTTTTACTTTCAAAATACATGGATAAATGGCACAAATTTCGGCATTGAATGATTGCAAATAAAAAGAATTTATTTTTCTTACACTCTTTGCCAGTAATACAGCTTCCCAAAAGAATTTTAGTATTTTAGCATCTTTTTATAACATATAAATACTTCGAATAATTTTATATTTCATACTTATTTTATCTTCCACTTATAGGTATTCATTGTTTAGCTTACTTATTGCAATCTTTTTCTCTTTCTGTTAGGAATACCGTTTTTATGTGTTTTGATTTGGATGTCACTAATGACAGCATACTGCAAAAGCCCCTGCTGGAAAGGTTACGGTCGTTCCCCATTCGTATGGATCATAACTGGCCCAATGATCATAGCATTACTCGTAAGTATTCATATTTCGTATAGGTAAGAGATATTCAAATTGTCGAATATCGTCATTTCTGTTATGCAATGAACACTATTGTATCTCACAACATTTTTAAGACACAATGATTACCATATTTTTTTAATTAGATGCCCAATATGCATATAAATCAAATCAGAGCTTAAATTTTAAGCAGATAATCAAGGATATAGTTTTTTTTTACATATAATACGATTTAGATTTATTAAGTAATGAAAAATTAAAATTTTAATAAAATTCAATCAAAAAAATAAGTTTAAAATAAATAATAAAATGAAATAAAAATAAACACTGTGACTGAAAATAAGTTCAGTAAAATACATGATTTATATCAAAAAATTGCATAAATATTTGTTTCGATTTAAGGTATTAAGTAAATTATCATTAATTTAAAATATGCTTAGCATATAATACGGCCTAGATCATTGATGTATTGAATAGTAATGTATTTATGATATGTCTGACGTATAATACATAGCTGATATATAATATAATAAATATCAATCAATGATTTTAAAAGTAACCAATGAGAGAGGAAGATCGATTTTATATGTTTCCCGTTTACAAGTCAGTCTTTATATTTTAAGGACCTATGATTAAAAAGGACAAGAAACATTAGAAAATGAACAAGTTGATGAACATTTTGTTTTCGTAAGTGATTGATTTTAAATTAAACGTTGTATTGTTGTTGTTGTTTTGTGGCAACTAGGCTAGTTAATATGGGGTGCGCTGCTCCACTTTTCTAATTGAATCTTAATTTGGTGTAGAGTTCGACTTCCTCAGTACACACATGCCATACGCACCCGTTAATAGGATGGAGAATGATTCACAACCCATTCATTCAAGGAAAGGACAAAGAAAAGAGAGAGAAAGAAAGTACATCCATGCCCGAACATGGTTTCGAACCCAGGACCTCTCCATTCACACAGTCAGGCATACTGACCACTAGTCAGGGTGGGTGGCAAACGTAATGTTTAATGGTTTAAATGATTACATCGACTTGTATGACACGTGTTAAGTATCAAGACTGAATCAATATTACTAAATTAAGTAAACAAATTTTGTCAATGCAATAATTGTAGTTTTCTTTCATTCTATGAATGAATTTAATTATATTTTCCATTAATATCTTTTTAATCTCTTTTTTTCATTAATGATTCTAACAGTAGTTTATATTTTTGGGCATTAAAATTTTTCTTAAATTCTTAATGGATTAACGAAATTTTGAAAGTAATGTAGTGGTTTGTATACAATTTTCAAAAAATATATTACAGTTAGTCAATTATCTATCTTTATTCGCTTGTAAAGATGTTAATTTAATTTGTGTGTCTTAAATTAATGAATTCTTCAAACACAAATCGGGTTATTACTTCTTGAATAACATTTTTGTTATAATACATCTAATTATAATCTAACTAATAGGTAATTATTTCCTGTGAATAGTATTACCTAGTTCAATTTTAAGCTGAATGCTGTTATAAGGCCTTTAAACATCTGTCTCGGGTCAAATTTCTATAGGTAATGGATGGTCTTTTATTCACGTAAAAAAAAAGAAAATATCCTAAAATTTCTCAAATATTCCCCTTTCGACAGAAGAGGAAAAAAACAGGCCATCCGTCTCTCTTTTTTTGACAAAAGTTATATTCGCTCCAGGGATTTTCCATTTTAATAAGCGTGATCCTATCAATTTACGAGGTTAGCAATTAGTATAGGTTGAACCCAAGTTAAGGAAATCGATGCTAAGCTTACGTAAGCAAGTTGACAATCTAATATCCAAAGACCATTGTGAAACATTTAAATATACAGCGAGTTTTGCATTCCGAGAAGGCATTTTACAGATTCTGGTCTTATATTCACGTATCAAGCAAGAAGATTTAAAAAGCATCCAATCACTCATTCCACCAGATGTGCCTGCAGAAAATAGATGCGCAAAATTCATTTGTTTTGTTAACAGCGAATTGATACGAACCTTGGACTTTCCACTCTAAACATCTTAGTCCTACTAGTTTGCCACAGAGACTCTTAGTTATGCAACTACTATAAAATCTTTGATTGTAGTTTTCTTTTTCATCTAATTAATATTTTGATTTAGAATATGAGAATTCTCTAAATAGAATTGTTAATTAAAATGGGTAAATTATACCGAAAAGGCGAGTATTTTTGACGCAACAACAAAACCGCTTTTTAATGATGGAATTGTAAACTTTACAGCTTTCTATGATTTGGTGTTAAATTAACGATAGCAGTGAAAAGATGGGTATTGAGTATGATTTATCAATTATTCAGTTAAAACGAAGTTCAGTTTCTGCAGAAAAACCATTACAAAAAAAATCATAATGAAAAATTATCATATGTTGTTAAAGTGACCTTTTTTTTTTTAAAGAAAAAGGATGACAAAAAGTTTAAGAAAAAAGTAAATCGCAAGTAAATGAATCATTTTATTAATTTAAACAAAAAAACGACGGTTATGTTTATATCCCTTTTAATTACTTAATTAAAGCATTATTTTTCCAATGAATGAATATTTTTTGTTGATATTTTCTAACAAAATACTGGAAATATCAGACCAAGATATCTACTTCATTGTCAATTTTACGTTAAGTGCTGCAGCTAAAGTATCAACATTCAATCTTGATTTCTCACTTGTTCAAAAATCTTTGCCAATTGAAAAAAAACTCTTTCAACTGTTGCTTTAGTTCCAGGGAAACACAACGTAAGTTTTACTAGAATAACTAAATTTTCATATGAAATGAGTTCATTTTTAAATGTTTAAAAATTTCTAACCATCTTTTATTAATTTCAATAAGTTGATTTTCCAATTATTGTAATTTATCAGTGAGATTAAAAATACATTCGATTTTCTAATTTCTTCAAATAGATGATTGCTATTGATTTTAATATCAGGCATTTCTTTCAATGAAAACTCGACAGACAATTTTATATATGTGCCCAGTTTACTTGAGATGAAGTCAAAATACACCATTTAAAATTGTTACTTATTCTAATATTTGTTTCTGACCGTGTCCGGATTTGATTCCTCTAAGTTTGACAATTTCCTTTTTATTGTTAAAGGAATAATTTTTTTCTTTCAATCATGGTTTATATTGAAAGAAAATCGTTCAAAACAAGGCAAACTTCTGTAACTGAAATATGTTCGAATTCATTCTTTTTAATAGTTTTGTGGAAAACAGATTCCTGATTATGGACAAAATATATTAATAACACCGATAATTTATTATTGAAAAAAGGTTCTAGAACTTTTGTACAAATTAAAAAAATATGGACGGAGAGGCTCAAATAACTGTAAAACACGCTGAATAGCAGCTTTTAAAGCAAGCCATCTAACTTTTGACTTTTCTTAAAGTTTCTTATATCCAATATTTGCGTCTTCACAAAATATTTTAATGCAGTCACACGAACCGTAAAACGACTAAAATACAAATAAATTGTTATTATTTCTATATCAATTGGCATGGCAGATTATACAGATGGCAGATAGATATTATAGATGTTGTGTTTATATATATATATATATATATATATATATATTGTATTTGACAAAATATGTGCACTTATGCCTAGTATCTTCTTTTGGAGTAAATCTTGTAATTTTACATAGACATTATTTACTCCTTTGCGTCTCTGCCCATCAAAATTTGTGTTTGTATTATCCGCGCTGTTAGTGCCACAACTTTATATTTCAAATTGGTTTCATTTATTATGTATATTATCGTTATATTATTATGTTGGTGGTTCACAAGAATTTCAGCAGTTTCTCCCTCAATTGACTCTAAATTTAAAATTTTTATGTAAATACTCTTGTTAATATTATAATATCTTACTAGTATTGGATGCAATTTTGTTCATTATGATTTGATGCTTCAGATAAAACCGTTACAAATGCTGCATTTTCAAGTCTTCTGCAACTATATTATCACAGTAATTTTTTAATACTGGTGTAATAATCGCCTCGCATTTCATTGTGGCACATGAAAATTTAGGATTGTGAAAATTCTTCCATAATTTCATTGTACGATCCATATTGCAAAAACTTTGATTATAAATTATTGCATGAAATGAAAAATGTTCCCTCCATTACAACTGATTGTTTTTCCTCTTCGGAGTAATTAGAAGTTTTAAAATAATTTGTTACTTTCTGGAAGCTGATACATCTAATGATTGCTTATGTTTGTTGGTGTTTAAGTGCTTAGTTACCGCTGTTTTGTTCTTCCAACTGCAATATAAAATTCTTCTCTGCAAATATTAACTGATCGTTGAAATGTTACTTCCTCTTCTTTGATTTTTCCATCCTTTAAATAAAATATGGAGCTACACGAACAATGCAAGTACATTATAAATAAATTTTTAATAACAAAAACTTTACTAAATCTATATTTAAATTTTAAATTATTTTATACTTGTGTTGAAAACAGAATTGTATAATAAAATTATATTAATGAACAAATAAAAAGTGAATTCTCCTTAGTAAGGCACTCACCTGAGTATAATAATTATGGACTCAAAGAAAGAAATTCGTATTTGCGTCAGATGTAAACGCGAACTATAATATTATAGACACTTTAATATAAACAAAATGAAGTGAGCAAAAGTGCAAGACAATTGTGGTTGCATAAAGTATTGATAATCCCGGAATGTGCTGTGTATTTGTTTTATAATCATGTTTTATCAAACTGCACCATTACATGCCGATCGACGCGTTACATTTCGACGCAGCATCCTTAAATATTAATGACAACATACAGAGATAATTTGTAAAATATTGTAAAGGAGGATAGTTCGAATGACACTTCTTGAGGAAGGACAGAGCCTACCAAAGAAGGACTGTCCTCCCTAAGTGAGGACGATTGATCATCTAAACATTTTACACATCAATGATTGTATTTTATAAATAATTGGGAAATTAACCCCAATACTTCACTTCATAATTTAATCAATTTTAAGAAAAATATCCTTGAAATTTTAGAGTAAATGGAAATTTAAGCAATCTATGACTGTATCAGAATTTTATATGTACAAAATGTTTTATATAATGTAAAGCTGAATGCTATTATACTACAATAAATTAACCTAATGGAACAGATTTATTGAGTATCATGCAAATCTCAGTGAAATTACACTATACTTTATTTCTGTAACATAATTTATCATTTAATATATTCGATATATTAGGGATTATTTTACTTTTTTAATCTGTTTTTTTGTAAAAAAAGATTTGTTAATATAAGCAATTTATTAACTTTTAAAACAAAGTTATGGCCATTTAAAAAGTGATTAATTGAATTGGTTGTCTTTTTAGGTGAATGCCGTATTTCTAGTCAATATCATCCGAATTTTGGTGACCAAAATGCGAAGCAATGTTGCTCTAGAAACTAAGCAAATTAAGTATGCATTACTTTTATATTCAATTTTATATACATTAAAGCAAAATATATTAAAATATTATCTTATAACTATATATAGAAATTTTATATTTATATTTGTGACAGTTCAAATAAAGGCACAGAAATTTAATAAATCGGTTTAAGACATTTCTTTCAGTATTAGATTTGAAATATATAGCTCTTTAACTTCCTTAATTTTTTACCATCTTAAGTACTTTTGAAAACGAAGATTGAAAATTCTTCTCAATATTTTTTTTTCTGCCGAAGTTTTCAAAATTTTAACAGAAATCTGAAAATATTAAATTTAAAAACAACAATAAGCTATTTATTTCCTTTCAATTAAAATTTTGTTCAATTCCGAAGAATTAAGAAACTTAAGACAAAGATTTTCCACTTAATGCATAACACAAGCTGTGGATTTCTTGTTTTTGAAGTATTATTTCTTGTATACGTTTTCCAAACAAGAACTGGAACAACTAATAAGAAAAACTATTTTGAATCTTAAAAAAAAATCTCGTGGAAAAATTTTTAAGCCAAAATTTCTAGCAAAAGAAATAGTTAAACGATGAATAATTTTGATTAGAATGTCAAATATAAATACTTGGGAAAGCAAACAATTCAATCAAGTAAAATGGAAAATACTTCAGAAAGTTATAATAAAAAAAAGCATAAGCAATGTAGTAGTTTTTGAAATAGAATTCGTACGGAAACATTTAGAATATGAATAAAACAATAAAATTTTCTGAAGTTTGAAATTTATACTGGAACAGCCATCATAGGTTATTCACTTTATTGTAGAATATGGAAAATCATCAGATTAATATGCTTGTTTTGGTTTTAAAGCTTATGTTTCAAATATTAATCGAATTGATAGCGTATAACATTCAAGGAAAATAAATTGTATTTTATTTTCTAATATTTTAGTTGCAAATAAGCGAAAAAACGTTTTTATTGATTTACCTTACATACGTATCATGTGTATTGCTTGCTCAGAAATCACTTTTTTTCATTTTAAAATTGCAGCATTTTAAACTACAATGAAGATTATAAATTATTAACCACTCAACTTAAGAAGAAATATAGGATCTATATTAAATTCTCGATGATTTGAGAGAACAAAATTATCTCCTTGTGCACTAAGGAATATCTCACAGGGCCCAAAGTACAACAAGTGTACTACATAACATCTTAAAGATAAACCATGCGATAAAAAAAAATATAGAGAGAGAGAAAAAACAAGATATATAAGAAAAAAGGAGAAGTTAAATTACAGAATGAATAAATTTTTCAAAAAATACAAAAATCTCTTAGAATACAATTCTTCAAATGAGAATTTTTGAATTCACATTATTTCAAATTTAATCTACTAACATTTGTTAATGAAAAGACATTTTTCATTAATTACCTATCACTAAATCACAGTGAATCTAGCATATTTGCATTCTTAGAAATCACACTTAATAATAAATTTTAAAACTGAAGCAAAATATTATGATTTTTTTCAATATTAAGAAATATTGAATAGTTTTTACCATTCAAAAGCTAACATGAAGTGTAAATTATGTGTGGCTATTAGAAATGTATAAAAATCTGTCTTATCTTGGCTTAATTGTACGACCGCACTCTTCGAAGTAAAAGGTTCCGTGTTTGATCCACCTACAGTTGAGTAAAAAAAGAAAGATGTTGCATTTGTTTTCTGCATGCACATCTAGTGGATAATTGTTTGGGAGTTTTCTCTCTTGAATCCTATAAATATCGACTACTATGTATTAAAAGTTATCTTGAAAGCAATAACACGCAGTGGATTTTAGAGTAATTTTACAACTTTTTTATTATTTGTTACGCTGTTTCACGAGCAAATCAACTTTTTCAGACCAAGATATTTTTCTGTGTGGAACAAATAATTCAAACGGGGACAAGAAATCACGTATTATTTACGTCATATATAAAACATTGCGTATTATAATATAAAATATTTAATTAGGAGTTTTTTTGAGTGCACAACCACGGTAATTTCTTAAAAGAAAATTTTATTATTACTATATTTCAGACTTTCTTTCTCTTAGTGCTTAACCAATGTTATTTTTTTTCTTTATAATAGCGAAAGTCTAGTCGTAGAAATGGAAATCTTACTGTAAGGCTGATTTATTGTATACATTTTCCTCTGAACAGTGTATCTTCCTACTTGGTCAAAAAAACTGTTGTAAATATACTTTTATATTCCTTCAGTCGTGAAACAAATTAAAAACTTCGAAAGAAACTGAAATAAAAAAATGTTGCTTTCTCCCAGAGTTTCAAAGCATTCCCTTGTAAGGAAATTGAATAGGTGAATAAAGTGTGAAAAGATCTATGAGAGCAATATAATTAAAAAAAGACACATCTTAAAAAGCATTTAATCAAAGAAAGATGTAAGTTGGTGAGTCATTGTGAAGACTTGAAATTATTTGGTCAGATTAACAGCTCTGGTTAAATTTCTTTGCACTCTGGTTTTAATTGTTTTATAAACTTAAAGATCGGAAAATATAAAAATATTTTAGTATTTAATTTTTTTAATTATATTTCTTTTGCAAAGAAGTAGATGTCTCTAAACTATTTTATAAAGTGAAGAATACACTTAGAAATAAAAATGATCTTAGAGATGTTATTAGTAGGTTAATGCGGACATTTTGGAGCTTTATGCTAGAATGCTTGTAGCTCACGTTGAAGAAGATAATTCAGGAGATGATTTAAAATCAATTGATTTACATTATACAGGTATTATTAGATCTTGGTATTTTATATTATTCCAGTTTTTCATTCAGATTACATGTTAAAATAGCAATTTTCAAATTTTATAAAAAAAATTTTAAATAAGTGAAAAAAAAGCCTAAATGCTTATAATATTATTAATAATTTTGTCAATACATTTGTTGGGAGATGAGAATTATCAAACACCAATTTTTCATTTTCGTGTAAAATAAATCAAGTTGCCTTATCTAAAAATGCACTAACATATTTGTTAACTAAATAATCGGATTGTATGTATTTCTTCTACTTATAATTAGATGCTGTACATGTAAATAAATATCTTTCTAGTAATTTATTTAAGCTTTTGCTTTCCCATTTTAAAACACACACATTTGACCTTGCAATTTTTTTTGTTTTCCTCAATTATTTCCACAGGATTATGCGAATATATATCTTTGGGGTTGAGCGTATGCTTCCATTGTTCCAGATGATATAAATCACCACATGTTAATATTTTTTTATTTTTTTTCTTGCAGGAAAGCTATGAAAGCTACAGCCCTTTTGTTTCCACTTTTGGGCATCACACACCTTCTTTTCTGCATCAATCCAAGAGCAGAATTGGAGCAAGTCTACATGCTTGTTAATGCTGTATTGCAGTCATCCCAGGTTAATCATATATTTTAATTATTGATATTCTATGAAACATATAGTGTGCCCCAAAATTCCCGCCCAACCTTGAGATTGCTTAGTGTGTCATCAGGTATATCGAAATAAAGTTTAAACTCTCTTTGTGTTCTAATGGTTTAAAATGTCACGTTGTACCTGTTGGTTTATGTTACATGAATATTTTATTTGACCCACTGTGACTTGGCCTTGCTAATTATAGCAGAAATCAAACAATGAGCGCAAACCGAACTCATTTTCTTGTTTATATAAACTGTTAAGGAAATGCTGCAATAGGTTTATGGAAGTCTTTCGGTGTATGTCCGAAATATTTCTAAATTATTTCTGACTTACACCAAATGTCGACACTTTCTATGCATAAATGGTAAATGCTGAATATGCAGGAGATTTTTTTTCTTCAAACCATATTTCTGGAGCCATAAAATATCATAAAAGTTACATAACTTTTAAGACTTACGAGTTGAGAAAAGTGATAAGTAAACTGTGTGAAGAAGGGATTATCACTCTAAAGAAACGCGTGAATTTTCCCGACGAGATTATTTAAATGATTTTATATCCGAGGACTTAAATAAAGTGGCTTCAGAAATTCAAATAAGGAGTAGATTTAAAAAGCAGCATGGGATTTTTTTCCTTTTTTATAGGTAGCTTAAGATTTCGTAAAGATAAGGGTTGCTCGATCTTATTCTTTCTTCATAATGATGACAGTTGCACTTGAGAAAACATTAAGATTTTTGCTCTAAAGTTACCCAACAAAGAAAGAACTTGATATCTATACAGCGGTAAACTTTTTTTCTTAAGCACATCATTAGAATTCACTGGGAAATAAGCTTTTGAAAGCTAGTAATGGAAGCATGAGTAGCTTTTAAAATCATTTGTATTTTTTAAGCTTTTTTTTTAATAAAAAAAAATAACACAAAAATTTTATATTTTTATGCGTTTATAAGTTTAATTAATACTAAGCAATTTGATTATTGCTTAACAAGTAAAAAATGTAGAAATGTTTAAATTAAAAATAAAAAAATTGTCAACTGAAGCAAAGCTCCTCTTAAATCTATTATGATATACATCAAAATAAAAAAGAAATTAAGTAACATCCCATGTAAATAAACTGCTGAACTTAAACACTAATCTCTGAATGACAAAAGAAAATATTACAAATAAAATACTTACTTAATTTTGTGATTGAAATCTTATTTATTTCAACAACTTCAACTGCTTATGACACTTTAAGTAACACAAAAGTCCCTTTTAAAAAAAGTCGTGTTTCCTATTTCAATAATATGTTTCCTATATCAACCTATTTCGGCCATTTGCACAACCACGGTCGACAACAATGATTTGTGTATTCATATCGTATCGTCAGTTTTAACAGAAGAATCATTTTTAAGTATCGGAATATTTTCGATTTTTATGGTAGAATATCCTTTTCCGGGGCAGCTTTTTTTATAGTTATAAAGCTGGTCAGGTCTCAATGTGAAAACATTGTAGGTAATCCTTTTTAATTTTTTTTTTTTTTTAAATTTTTTTTTTTTTTTTAAATTTTTTTTTTTTTTTTTTTTTTTTTTTTTAATATGGTTGTTTTGAATGTGGCCACTGCTCGAATTTTCATGATGCAATGGTTTTGATAAATTGAAAAAAAGCAAACCATGTCTGATATTAAAGAAATAGAGATTATACCAAGATATTTATGGATCATTATTTTTAGAAAGCTGTGTCAATGTGTTAAATTTTATTAAAAAACTAGCTGTACCCGCCGGCGTTGCCCGTGCATTTAGAAAATGCAGATAAGTGAATAGCGCAGGAATAGTAGTGTAGGACACGTAGACTGTCTCTCTCTCTTCCCCCCCCCACACACACAACATTCCCCGTCGATAAAAAGGAACAATATATCCTAAATATTTTAAACGGAAAATTTTCCAAAAGATGGT
>JAPDSC010115408.1:0-23971 GCA_026290005.1 Latrodectus geometricus
TCACTTGAAATAACAAGTATTAATTTTTTTACTTGAAAATAACAAGTATTAATTTTTTTACTCGAAAATAACAAGTATTAATTTTTTTACTTGAAAATAACAAGTATTAATTTTTTTACTCGAAAATAACAAATATTATTCAATGTAAAGTAATTTTCTATCATGTTAAAAATTATTTCAGGATACTTTTTGAGGATACAATTTTCCACTGCACCCAAGACATCAGTTTGACTTTTTTAAAAAACATTAATATACACACTTTGCCTATTTCTTACGTTTCCTTACCAAATTTACAATAGATATATATTTTTTATGATAGATCAAATAAATTATAAAAGTCATAGCTCGAAATAAGGATTATTTTGATTTTCATTTTATTTATTGTATTTATTTCTAGTCTCTACTTCATGTCACTAGAATAAAATGCTGCAATTGCAATTTGTATGCAAACATTAATCTTTAGATTCACGGTGAGCTTTATATGTCAGTATGGGATAGATTTTTAGAATGCATCTGTAAAATGTTTTTAGGTACAACAAAAAAAAATGAAATATTTAAAAGTACTTATAACTTTTTCTGAATATGAATGTAACTTTTCAGATTAAAAAAGTAAAATTCTAAATGATACACCTCATAAAATTTAAAGGTGGCATAAATATATTGCAAAAATTCAGAATTTACTTTTTCTTCTCTTATATTTATATTAGATTTGAAGTACTTTTCTCTTGAAACTAAAAATTTAAAAAATTTATTTATTATCATATATATTTAGTTATACAAAATCAAATTTATCTGTTTACGTTATACCAAATCTTCATAATAGTTCATTATTAATGATCATGCGCTATAATTGTTTAACAAATTTCCGTATGAGATTATCCCTGGAAATTTTTAACCCAATTAAAAACTGTGCTTAGGATTTCAATTCTTATCGTAATTTCTAATTTGTTGGTTTTCTGACGATATTGCATCCTAATAATTAAACCTTATTTCACAGATATCTATGAATCTGCATCAAATCCAGTGCCTTTTGGTCATATTTGTAATAGGTTATATATATTTACAGAACTGAGGCAGTTTTATTCTCAGTCCAGAGCCATTACATTTTGTTTGAGAAAATATATGTTCATAAAAGCTATAATTTACAACGTGAATGCGTTAAAAATATTTTTAACAGATATTTTTTGCATTAGAATGTAGTAATATCTAAAATAATGTGTTTTAAATTCATATTTTGAATATTGTGTATTTGCAAAACATTTAAGATTTTTTAAAAAGCACATTGTGTGTTTAAATATTCTGATGTTTAAACAGTGTTTCAAAGCTAGGTTTCAAACATTGACACTTTCGTCTTATTTTACGAATAACGAAAAAAAAACAATAGTAACTGATTCAGCCCTACATTCCCTTTACATCCTGTGTTGGACAGTAAAATAACCGAAGGACAATAAAAATATTTTTATTATTCCTCAAGTATTAATTTTATTAGATAGGACTTCTTAATGTTATTAGCATTGCCAGATTTTATTTCATGTTTCACATTCTATTCATATATGGAAAGGAAATTTGAGAAACTCAGATTCTGTTCAGCCCAATAGATAGCCCTGCAGAAAATAACATCCATCTTTCATTGTTTTGCAATGGTTTGGATAGAATCCGAAATACATCATTTTGAGGAAGACATCCTTTTTCAGTATATATATATATATATATAATGATAATGTATGTGTATTAAATTTTATGAATTCTACTTGCAACATTTATAATGCACAGAGTTTTGTGATACGAATTTACATTTTTTCATCAAATCTCAGTAACATTTATAAATTAAACAGTTACTTATTTATTAAATGATATCCCTTTCCATTTAAATATGTAAATAAAAATAACATGTCATTTTAAATTGAATAACTGTATTTTTTCAGTATTTGTTTTAGGCGAATAAACATAAGACAGTTTTTTTTTTTTAATCAATTTCCAAAATAAATTTATTTTAAAAAAATTCAAATATATTCACACGAGAAAAAAAAATGTAAAAAAAATACTATATAGCCACGTTTATATTTAGCAACATGTATTAGTTATTATTTATTAAACACACTAAAAATGGGTTTATTTAGAAATTGCAGAAATTTTATCTTTATTTTACAAATTATTACTTAAAAAATTACTTAAATCTATAGAAGAAATTATTTAATGGCAAATTAAACCACTGAAAAGGCATATGAGAAACCATGGAGGGAAAATATCAAAATAAGAACATAATGGGAAAATAATGAAAATGGACATAGAATCATTAATATAGATTTCTTATCAATATTAAAAATTTTGTTTTAAATATGAAAATTTATGTACAAATTTTTTTCAAATCATAATATATTGTAACATTATATTTTAAATCATACTTTAGAAAACAAGAAAAACTTGGTATTCTAATATTTAAAACTTTTTTTGAATTTCATTTGAATATTCCTTATTGTTACCTGAAAAGAATTATAACACTCAAAGAAAATCTTATGTTTTTTTTGGCTTTCAGTAGAGAAAATATTTTTTAACTTATCAATAAATTTGATATTTTATTGAAACAAATTCTGAAGATAATGATTATTATTTTTCTACAGCTTAATGCAAATTTGTTTACCTAATGTTTATAACAAAGGAAATCAAACTACAACTATGATTTAAGTGATAAAAATAATGTTATTTTAATACTATAAGTAACACTTTGTTATTACAAAATGCTTATCAAAATTTTTAAATATTTTATATTTATGAGATCTCTTAAATAAACTTTGAATGTTCCTTATTTCTGGATATTTAATTTCAAATAATTTTCTCTTTTTATACCAAAATGAGATTTGCGATTTTTATAATTATGAATATGTGCAAAAGGAGTTTCTATACAACTTGCAATTACTATTAATAAATAGTAAGTAATGTAAATCCATTTAGATTACATGTTCTACCTACTTTTATATAAATTTAAGTGTTCATTCTCTAAAAAAATTATATACACAGTTATATAAACTGCTTTATATTCAATTTCCTTAAGAATTTTTAAATTAATTTAGATATCAGTACTGAAGCCCATGTTTTAATTCATTTTTCTTTGATTAAATTCAAAAATATCATTTAAGCATTAGGAGCATTTAATAATAACATTTTTTACTTCAATTTTTCATATTTCAGAATTTTTTTTTAACATTTTATGCTTTATGCTCATTTTATGATTATTTTGTAATGTTCTCAACATTAAAATATTGCAAAAAGTGCCTTAGAGCTTATTTAAAGTACCAAATAAAAGTAATATCTCTTCTTATAAAATTTAGAATAATTTGCATTTAATATGTCTAAAAATTTGAAAAGGATATCATCATTGATTTTTTAAAAGTCATATTTTCAAATCAGTTATCAAATAAAAAGCGGAATCATGAAACTTCTCAAGAAAATTGCAACAATCCAATTTAGGGGGTCCTTTACCGTCTCACATCAAACGATCTTCCCGAATTTACCATTCAGATCACGTCAAGCGAATAGGGACACACACATAGTGTGCACGTGCACAGCCCTTCTGCAGTCGTAATAAGGTCCATCATTCCATCCTACTTTAGCAAAGCATCTAACCGAAACGAATTAGCTTTCCCCAAATAGTTTGCGCAAACGGAAAGATAGACAGAAAGAAGCCTGAAGTTGTCATCCTGGGATAGAGGGCCATAAATTCGAACCTATACCACGAACTAGATCTCGCTCCACGACACCATCAATGAAAGGAGGAAAGAATGGAATGGAAGAGAAAGAAGAAGGAATGCCTTTTTTTCTGACGAGAATCCGAAGAGTCTGGGATGAGGGGTGGTCGAGGAGAGAGGCCAGACAAGGCAGATACCAGTGTCCAGATAGGCCCGGGCAGCCAGCAGTAGGCGATTAGAGCCTCTCCCGCTTTTGATAGACCTTCCTCGAATCCAGGAAAAGGCTCCCGGCGATATGGCCTATCTCAACGCGCCTCATTTTCTGATGGAGTATGAGGGGGTCGTCTACAAATTTAAGACTTTTCACATACTATTTTCTAATTGAGAATGACTGAAAAATTTTAAAAAATAGTGTCATTTAATTAAATTTTGAATTTGCTCATCACATCAGATTGGAAAAAAAGCAAAAAAAGCTACAAAATATTAGGCCAAATAAATTTTCAACCATTACTTTACGATTTACATAGGAAGCATTTTTCCCTTTAAATACCAAGACACACACAATTTACAAAATTATTGGATTACAATTTATATAAACTATTTTTTATTTAGTTAAATAAATATAATTTCACAAATTATATATGCGAAATAATTGTTTTTATTATTAAAAGATATGTAAATTTAAAGTATGCATTTGCTTATTATCAGAAAAGTTTACCTGAGAAGAAAAGAAAAATCAAATTTCAATTTTACTCGATTAATTAATAAATCACAAATATCAAATCCTGAACACTTTAATTTATATTATTACAAGTTTAGCATTAAAATTGTAGAATTAGATTAAGATGAAAACTATACAATAATTTTGACTCACATAGTAAATATTATATATCAGAAAATATTGATGCTATTTAAGTTTTAAAATATACAGAATATGGGGAATTTTATAAAATTAAGACTCAATATGCTAAGATTTAAGTTAATGTTACGAAATGAATTTACATAACATTTATACATACTTGATGAGATTATGATACTTATTTTTACATTTTACATCCTACCAAACAAATCAGTTGTTGAAATTGGAAATATTTTGAATCATACTTAATTTTAAATTGTTGATACCTATTCTGGAAATCTTTCTTCTAACTATAAATATCTGTTTCTCTGGATAATTGAAATTTTCCTTTCTTTATATTTAGATGCGTGAAGGTATTCTATTAAGGATGAGTAAGATAATTATAATATATATTTGCCCTTAATTTAATCATGAATTTATCCTATAATGACCTTAATTCGTTCATATTATTTTTTGTGATTGAGCATGCCTATTTCTCTGCAATAGTACATTTATTTGGTTCTGCATTTATTCATAAACACAACCAAGTATGAGATCATAGGTTATTGTTGGATTGTTCATAATAATTTTAGTGATTCATAACCCTTGATTACTGTTTTAAATAATGATATCTACATATTAGACAATGTAATTTCAAATAAAATTCCCATTTGAAATTTAGCCATGCCAAATTAATTTAAAAAAGTATAATAAGTATAGATGTTTCTTTAGAGATAAAAAAATTGGTGAAATAGCGTTTATATTTAATGATATGTCATATTTAATAAGTCATAATTAATATGTCATATTCATATTTAATAATATATTTAATGAATGTCAAGGAATGATATTATCACTTTTATATAATCTTTTTTTTTCAAAATAAGATATACGTTTTGATTCTTATGAATTAAAAAAACCTTAATAAAAGATGAATTTGACTAAAATCAAGTACATTACATATTTGCTAAAAATATACTGAAAAATATATGTTAGCTTTGTCCACAAATTGATATATTACACTTTTATTTATTTATTTATAAAAATAATTATCAGTTGAAACTTTTTCAAGTGTCACAATAGTCATATTTTTCAATAAATATTTTGCAACACTTTTATTATTTTTGAACTGGAAACTAAAGTTAAAAGGAAATATTAAATAGATACGAATTATCAGATCCATATTAGCGTAAATTTTTATTTTGTACTAAATTGATAAGTTTCTTGATAATATTGTTTTCAAACAATTTCTTACTCTAATTCTTACTAATTTTCTCTTTAAAGGAATAATAATTGATGTCAGCCTTCACCAAAAATAATTCTTTAATTATTTGAATTCTATTAATTAGAATTTGTGAGTAAAATACTTATATTTTTGAATTTCCAATATGAAAACTAAACTCTGTGGTGTGATAGCTTATTGGGTATCCAAGGTCTATTGTGCCCATATCTGTTTTCTTATTGTTCGTGTCGATATCTGTTTTCTCGATCTTGTTTGCAAAAATTTTTAAATAGCTTATTTAAAATTTTTGCATCAATATTGTAATAATTAAAATCATTCATTAACGTATTTCTTTACAGCTGATGTCAAATAACACGAAAGTCATTGGCATTTTATTTTTAATTTTTTATACAATTTTTTTCTAAGGAGTTTGAGTTATTTATGATTTTGTCAGAATATTTATTTGTATATGCTTAAGTTATTGATTACCTTTGTCTTGATATTTAATGTTTTTTTTACTGGCTTTTTTCGTTTGGATCTTTTTTCAATTAATTTAATATTGGACCATTACTGATACCAATAAAAAATGCTGATTTCACATTTATGTAATTCTTTCCTTTATTTGGATCTTTGCTGTTTGCACTGGTTAGTAATTTAGAAAATTAGTTTTTATCCTCTTAATACTTGTATATTGAACATGACATCTATGTATGTTTAACATTCACCTTGTTCAATAATCCTTAATGAAGTAAGTTTCTTACAGAAATTAATAAAGAAAATAAATAAAAATTAAATGTATCTAAAAAGTTTTTTGACTGCAGAAAAAAATCATGCTTTTTTTAAAAAACACGTTAACAAATTCAGAAAACAAATAATTCAAAGCAGCTTTGTTTAATAGGGACAATTTAAAAAGATATCTTTAAACCAAAAAAGGTGTATTACAAAACATTATGCATCATGATTTAAATTTTTTTTAAATAAATATATAGATCAAAACTATTACCTCATATCTTCACATGAAGCATATGCAATTTAAAAGTTTGTATGCCTGTGTGAATTAATATTTTAACTAATGTAGCAAATTCCACACACATAAACTTCGTTGCAACTTAGTACCTTAAGAAACATTGAGTGAAAGGAAAATAGACAATAGATCTGAAAATGATTTCAACAGAAGTTCAAATAAGGGCAATGAATTACAAAACTAATTTTATTTAATTAATCAACAAAATATTTATCGAAACATTTTATTAATATTATTGAAACCTCAATTTATTATTAATTCTATCATAAGCATGTAAAAGGAAGCACTATTAACGTACACATATTTTTAAAATATACAATTTCTGCTGTATTCTTTTTTTTGCATTTAAATAGATAATTTCTTTTTTTTAATAATAAAAATTTTACTAGATAAAACGGGAATTTACGGTTATCCTTAATATCAAAAACAAATATAAAATAATTATAAGCATAATGTTTTAGTAATAACTAAGCACTTATTTAATTAGTATTAAATTGTTTTTGCTTGGAAAATGTTTGTTTTCTTCCAATATAAACATAAGGCTAACATTAAATAAATCAACTTATGAGTTATTCTTCATTTATTGTTAGCCTTAAATATTTTCTTATTGAAATGATTCACAAAGTTGAAGTAGTTAGAAAAACTCTAAAATATGATGATATTTCAGTGACTAAGAAAATCTAAATAAATACATTTTTTTTGGAAATTATGGACTAGTGAATGAAAATATTTTGCTAACAACAATACAAAATTTAGTATTAATATAAATATTTAATGAATTTCCTTAGTAATTGAAATTTTTTATTGATTAAAATAATTTAAAAAAAAAACAGTAAAATATGAATTTTTATTAAGGAATGGAAAATATGTAAATATTTTCCATTAGATCTTTTTTATTTGAAATAAATTTTCCTTGTCTTCCTTAATCATAAGAAAACATTTTGAAAGACAGTAGTTTTCTAAAATATTAAGTGTTACTAATTATTTTAATAGTTATAAAATTTGTTAATGAAGGAAAAAAATTGATTTAAAAGAATTGAAATATTAATTTTTCTCTTAAGTTTTTATTAAAAAAATGTTACACATATAAATGTTTTAATTTTAAATTATTAAATATGCTAAATTTATTAACAGATTAACCATATTAAAATTTTGTTAAAAACAATTGTAATTTTTCGTCAATATAAAAACTAAAAATTAAATTCAAATTTACTTTTATTGAAAAGTTTGTAAGAAATTTTACTTGTGTTTTGGGTAAAATTACTAACATACGATATTGATAAAATAAATATGCAAGTTAAATTATTGGTAACTAAATAGTCTATTAAATAATATTTTGTTTGGGAAAAGTTATATTTAGTAATGTTGTTAAAGTAATTGTGTCTCAGATACAGGAGCTGTTTTGCTGTAATAAAATATATGAAAAACGTAAAATGAAAATTTTGTAAACATTAACTTAAAATTTGTGAGAAATAAAAGAATACTGTCTTTTACGACTTTTTACAATAAAGTAAAAAGAGTGATTAATTTACATTTTCAAATGATTTAATTGCTCACATAAGTAAAATCTCTTTATAATAATTTATTGGGATATTTTTACTTGTAAGAAAATTATTAATATTAGATGACATGGAGCATAAAGAATAATGTACTCTTTCTCTCTTACACTCTTTTTAAAAACATTGTAGCCAAATTAGCTGCATAGTGGTATTCTAGCCTTCAGTTCAATAATCAATTCAACTGATTCACTTCTTCAAAATTTAGCTCATTAATTCTTTTAAAAATCTTAAAATCTGCCTTCTCATTTCAAACCTGAATATTTATATTGATTGGAAAGCATTTCAAACTGTAGACATGTTAAAACGAATACTAATGTGGTAAGAAAAAGTATACAAATAAATTATACATAAATGCTGACTTACATCTATATAGTTCTATATAGCTATTTCAGAGAATAATTTTTAAGAAAGATACTTAAAAATTATTCTCTTAAATAAAAAAAATTTCATTGATTATTAACACCATGAAATTAAGGTTTTCTAATTCAAGACATCTCTAGTGGTAAGACCTCAACTCTATTTAAATTAAGCCCCTTTCAGGTCTCAAAAAATATGATTTACTTATCTTTATATAAAATTTATAAATTAGATATACTTCCAATAAACTAATTTTAGTAAGCTGAATAATATTTTTCTATTTGAGCATAATAATTACTTGGATTGATTTCCAGTTGTTTGAAATCATTGGCCTCTTACTAAAATAGTACGGTCTTGAGATAAGGCTAAAATGGACCATAAATTGATGAATCAAAGCATATGATTGTTAGATCTTTACAATTTTATTACTTAAAAATTTTAAATGGTTTTCTAAAAATTTTTGAAAATTTAAAATTACATATGTTTTTCTTTAGTTTTCGAATCTCTTAATGCTTGTGGTTCTTTTACTAAATAAAATTCCCTATTAACAAACCAATATAAAATATTTTTTATTTTTTCATTAATAATAAAATCTAAGGAAACCATTTGGAATCTACTTATAACAATTGTTTCCTATGCCTAGTTTGAATGTAGAAAGTTAGATTTTAGGTCGAATGCAGATTTAATCTTACAAAATTTAATTTGGGTATAACAGTAATAATACTTGATGCATAATATATATATATATATATATATATATATATATATATATTATTTTATTTATAAGACTATTTTTAAATTAATGAAAATGCACAGTTAAATTATAAATAATAAAGTAATCCATTATTTTAATGCCAAATAGTAATTTCTGAATAAAAATCGAAATTTTAAAATTATTTCTTCAAATAAATTTACGAGCTTTGCACTAGATTTGAAATACGTAAACAGCATCAACACTTAAATAAATTTTTCTCTGTACAAAAAATTAAAAAGGATTTTTTCTCTACTATGGTGAATATTAGTTGATGAACTAGCATTCAACATGTTTATATATTAAAAATATTTTTTAAATCTATGCAATAACTATTCATAAAACTTAATTATAGGAATTATAATGCTATTGGGTAAGAAATATTTTGCTTGAATCAAAAATTTAATTTAGTCAAAACATTTTGTAAACACAATGTGTAGCAAACTTCTCTATTCCTTTGTCAGATTCTATTTTTACTTCATTTCGTTAAAACATTTGAGGAATGTATTTTAGCAATTTAGAAAACATGAAGCTGAATTTTATATGAGATTATAAAAATCTATGATCTACTTTTCTAATCCTCTTTCACATTTGTTTAAAATTTTCATCGCAAAAACAATTTAAAAAGGAGTATATTGATCAATATATCAAAAAAATATTCCCTCGAAATGCTTTTTGAATATTAACTATTTTTAATAATATCAAAATACAAAGTTTGATAATTCATCTTACATTGAGGTAAGCACAATTCAGTTTTTCAAAAATTGTTTAATCCTGTGCTTTATTTGCTTAAAATATTCTTATTTTAATTAAACGTTGAATTTTATTAGTGTTTTGGTAGGAGGTAAAGCAATAATTCAATTAATTTAAATATTTTTTCCAGTATATTATTGACTAGACGTTAATGTTTGTTTTAAATTTTGGAATGGGAAAGAGCTATATTTAACAAAACTGATTTTAAGAATTGATTCTTTCTGCTTAAAATCTCACATATTATGGAATGAACCATAAAGTTTGTTTTAAAATTTAGTATGGGGAAAAGCTATAACTAACAAAATTGATATTACGAATTATTTTCGTATACTTTAAGTAATTCAAATCATATTGTATTTGGAAGTAATAATTTGAAGTATATTCACCGCAACCGTACCAAACAAAATGCAATCCTCAATATTAAATTTCGTGTTTTGGCCTAAATCCCACTCAACAAATCCACCACACAGAGAGAGATGGGAGTGAAAAAAAATTGATAAAGTCCCCTGTGTGGATGTGGAAGGTATGAGAAAAGAGGCGCAAGAGCAAAAGGAGGATTCTCGGAGGCAAAAGGAGAGAATGAAAGAGAGCAGGCGGAGCATCGAATAAGATGTCGAAGGAGATCGGGGGTGGGGGGCGGCATTTCCAGGAAGTGCATCAGGATATGAGGCGGACAGACGGACTGCCCAGGGGCAAGAGGAAAAGAAAAAAAAATGGTGCGGGGGTGGGGAAGAAGTGAATCCGGACATGATGTTCTTTTGAGAAACGGGAGTGGAGGTTGGCGAGAAAGAGGAAAAAAGAAACAGAATGGAATAAAATAGGAGATGGTGTATTCTGGTCAGAATCTATGAACCGATAGATAGGCCGTTTTGTCAAACCTCCGACTGAGGCCTTCTTCGATTTCTTTTTTGGCATGCTGCATCTTGGGAGAAAATGGTGGGGGAGTTGGCGAAGGCAGAACTATGAGTAAGGATGGGCTGGATGAGTCTCAAGAAGAATTTGTTTCGAACGCCCTTCGATGACTGCACAAAAATATTTCTTTGTTTCTCTGCTTCACTCTGCAGAAAATAGTTCCAATGTATATTTAACAGAATGCATTGTTTTAATACTTAATTCGGCTGTTGTTTACACAAATAAGAAGTTCTTCTAATAATCAACTGTATTTATACGAATTAGTTTTTTTCTAATCAATAACTAATTCTTAGCAAGTTAGCATTTATTTTTTAGATTTTAAAACAGTAACATTTTATGCATCATTCTAAATAGTAAGCAATAGGAATGATGCTTACTGTTTAGAATGATGCATATAACGTTCAGAGGCGGAATAATGAAAATAAAATGCATTTGTGGCAAATTTATGGCAATTAATACACATAAACTTCACCTGTTTGATTTAAGGAGATTTTATTCATCATTATAAATAGTAAGCATCATTCCTATTTAAAATGATGCATAAAATGAGCAGGGGCAATATAATAAAAATAAAATGCATTTGTGGCAAATTTAGGGCATTTAATGATCATAAATTTCACTTATTTAAGGAGCTACTAAGATTTGAATATAGGAGCTACTAAAATTCAGACTCTGAATTTGAGTTAATAAGTGCCTAATTTATTTGATAATTTTAACATTTTCATTAAATAATAAAGTGTTACAAAAGATATCAAATTCACAATTTTTTTATATTTATTATTAAAAGAAATACAAACCTTAACTTTTCTGCTGCTACTTTCCTTTGATATCGATGTTTCTTAAGAATTTTACAAAGAAATCGGTATGTGTAAGGCTATTAGATAGTAACAGACAATTAGATGAATTAGGATGTTTTTCAAAAAAGTTAATATAAATTGATTTTTATTGAATATTGTGAAAAATAAGTCACAAAACTTCTCCAAATGTCTACAATTTTTTGATTTTTCTCTCAATTCTAAATAAACCATTTAACTCTTCAATATGAAATAAAAGGTAAATATAAAAAATATACAGTCTGAAATAATTATTGATTTGTAGATTATTTAATTATTAGTATATATTATTTTTTTATTTAGGTAGTTATATAATTTAACCGAAAAAATTAAAATTGTTTTTGTTCAGTGTATAATAAAATTAAATCCAAATCATCTAAGTGATAAAAAATTCATGATAATGAATTCAAAATATGATATTTATTAAAGTTCAAGGAATGCTTACTTGAAAGTCTATATATAATTAAAAAATATATGTCAGGTATATATATTTTTAAAAATTCAAAGTTAAATCGTTCAATGTATGTTATATGCAATTTATTTATTGATATTAACATATATAATTTTCTTCGTGAAAAATAAATTGTATACTGATTTTAGATTTAATTCAGTAAGTTAATTTATTGTGGGAAGAACTATTAGATCGTTTTAAGAAATCATTATTACTATACAAACATATAAAAATTTATCACATTCACTAAATATGTTTACTTATGTTACTAGGTTAAGTTGCTTATGTAAATAAGTACAATATTTAGCTTTAATGTGATTATAAAATTAATTGGATATTTTTCTTTTAATTCTTTATTATTTACTGTATCACCTAAAAGAAATGATTCTCAATTTTCATTAACCCTTTTCTCCCAAAGTAAACTATGCATCCGTTCCTAACAATTAACCACACCCACATTGTAGTTGACATTTTGCTTTGTCTACCGGAAGCTCAAAGTACAAATTTAAGCATGCTATTGATCTATATTTTCCTTCATTTTATGACAAAAAATAAATTTGTATGTTTTTTGAATGATTTGCATGAAACAATTTTCGAAAGTTACTTATGAAGCTCTGTTTAATTTTACGAATCAGATTTACTGTACGGTCACCCTTGGCGCAATTTTTTCACATTTGCCAATAAATAACATTATCTGGCAACCCATTGTTTCTCACAGGAAACATTTATCAATCTTGTTTTTTTTTAGATCTCGCTTGTCCAAAATGGCGAGATTTTTGGCGGTTTTTCGGGAAAGTCAACAAGGATTTCCGTACCGTAATTTTTACCAATTTTATGTCTGGTTAGTGTATTGCTAAATTATTCCAATTATTTATTTGTGTTAATCATGAGCATGCTAAACATAGCCAATAGCCATGCAGTTTTGAATTATAGTCAAGTGACAACATCGAAAGATTAATTCCAAGGCACGCTACATAAGTGAAAAGGAAATGGGACTCCTTGGAAAAATTTAATATACATAGGTTCTCAGAACATGGCGATCTTTAGCTTGTTCTCTACTCAAATCCACTACTTACTGCTCACGAAACCGATATCTTTCTCCAGTAGGCTATCGCAATATTAACTGTTCCTTAATATACGAACATTGGTTTTACAGCTCATGGGCGATAGTGTTTTAATTTGATATAAGAATGTTATTTGTATTTTTTTAAATATGTATAATCTATGAAATAAATGTTTTTAATTTGCGCTTTATTATATAATATCATTACTTGTTACTAAGATTTTTTTAGTTATCTACAAAAATTATATCTATTATTTGTTTGTAATCTTAATTTTGATTACCAGTTTAGTAAATAATTTATCGCTAGATATAAAATATTCATTAGGAAGGAAAACAATTCTTCATTTTTAATGATAACTATTTATAGAAATTGCACATATTTTTATCTGAAATATTTTAATTCATTTCGCGTCTTAGAGTGAAAAAGCATTGATAAATTAATTAGAATGCAAAGTTAGGTTACATATCACTTTATCATTAATTTAAGTACACAAATTCTAATTGAATATAAATCTTTGTTGTTGTTCAGAATCCACTTATCTCGCAGGTGATTCTGAACAAAGATTCTTATTAAAAAGAGAAATTGAATATACAAGTGTTTGAAGCGAAGTCTAATGTAATAATGAGACAGATTACAAACCCGTTTATAGGGCGGGCCACATTCATCCATCATCTTAGAATAAGAAAGAACAAAGATACACAGAGAGAGAGAAAGGGAAACGTCCATGCACAAACTGGGATTCGAATCCGGGACCAACAGCCCAGAGTCAGGAACGCTAATCCCTTAACCATTGGCCAGCTTTATCAAATGTTATTCCACACCAAATATGGTTCAGTTGGAAAAGTGGAGCAGTGCACCCCAAGTTTCCGGCCTGGCTGGCACACGACAACAACATCCAATGTTATAAATGAAAATTATAAGCTTAATTTTCACAAATATAAAATTAATTTCAACAAACAATAAGCACGCAAAATATCTACTTATATTATTAACAACAAATAAGCTATTTGCTTATTATTTGTTGAAACAATCATTTTTGTTTTCAAGAAACCAGATTTATTTGTATCAAATTAAACTTATCGTTGGAAACTATATTACATTTATTTATTTACTGTTGAATTATTCTTTGAGGGAAAACTGTAATATGAGCCTATGTCAAATATTGAGGAAAACAGAGTTATAACTGTAACTGCAGGTTTCCAGATGCCCCTGCCTCTCAAACGTCGGGCGCAACAGTCTCCTGTGTACACATCCACCATGTGATGGTCAAATGGGCAGAAGGGAAAGGCAGAACATCAAACACTTCAACTCCATCAAACAGGGGAACACTCCCCCGCAATGTACTTGGCGGGTACGGCTACAGTTTGGTAATGGGTGGTATTCTTTTAATGGGGAATCAGCTAATAATATCTCCGGTAGAGAATTAAAGGAATAAAGTAATCAATAATGAATGAACTTCAGTTTATGGGTAATAAACTATCTAACTAAATAATCAAATAATATTAATAAATGGTATTATTTTAATTATTAAATTAAGATGGAATTATTAAATAAGGATTAAATAAGGCTATGGGAAAGATCTGGGTGTTTCATTGGCTCAAAGTCAATTATTTTAGATTTTCTTTATTCCTGAACTCGGGATTATTTCGACTTTTGATTAGGAACGCATGTCGGAAAGCTTATCTTTTTATAATTCAATTTAACCCTTCTTTGCATGATTTTTTCTTTATTGGTGAAATAAATCAAGTTGATATAATTCATGTTCAAAATTAAAGGAAAAATGGTTAAAAAAATCTTAGTATATATTTATAGTATAAATTTAGCAAAAAACAATATGCTAAAAGTTTCCATCATCATCCAAAGTTAGATCATTAGCATAGTACTAAATAGAAATAAAAGAGGAAAATAACAGAAACACGTGTTACAAACCTTTCTTCCACTCATTTTCAATTTTTTAGCAATAGAAACTCTAATATAATAAAACAAAATTATAAACGAAATCATACGTTTATTGCAACTACAACAAACAGCGGAATGACAACTTCTAGCTCGTTTCACTGATAGTGACACTTGCTTCTTTTTGACAGCTATGTTTCTTTTTATGCAATGGACATTAAAAAGGTATCCAAACACGATCCACTTAAAGTGAACTTGTTCTTTTATATAATTTTTGGGCATTATAGGTTATGATGGAAATTTCCACCATTATGCAAAGAAGGGTTAAATATTTTTTTATCTGCACTCTCTGTAATTTTGGACTGTCTATAGATGAGAAGTAAATTTACGAATTCACTTTTATCTAATAATTTAGTTATTTTTAAGAATTGGGAAGCAAGATCAAGATAAAAGGCAAGATGAATAGCTCAAATATGTGGTATTTGTATACATGAATTCAAAATTATTTTTTACATAATAGCTATCGACATTTTACTATATCCAAAGCATTTAAAAGTGTATGTGACTAAATAATTATATTTATCTTTTACGCTCAGTTCAATATAAATAAAACATTCGAGATAAATTAATTATTTGCTATATTATTTCAAAATTTGCACTATACCAAAGACCTCTTCATTTGATCTAATATTCTGTATAAAGTATATCATTCAAAGACAGCAATTACAAAACTCTCATGGAAAACAGTTCCATACAAAAATTCTAAAAACTCATAAAAAGAAATGAGCAGACTATTTCGTATTTATTCATCCATTCTCATCCCAGAATCTTTCAACATTAATTCCTTTTCGAAGTCTTAATCTCGCTACCGAAACTTCATGTTGAATGCTCTTGTATGTTTTTGCTTTTTTCAACAAACAGGATAGGACAATCCTTACCCGACGCAAGCAATTATTTCCCTCGCTTATTATAGTTTTAATGAGCAGCATGAATTCCTTCCACAACAATGGGGAAAAAGCTGGAACAGAAATGAATCACCCTCCTTATTTTTCGAAATGCAATCTTAAATGGAACAAACATCCCCGTTTTTATTTCTGAGATAATCATCGCTTTCCTTTCAAACTTCAGCATCATAATTAGCGTTTTAGTTTGGGACCCCAAAAAGAAAGATATTATGCGCACATCCATCCAGATAACGGGCGTGTACTTGCGATTTGATAGCCTTCAGATGACAATATATGTGCTCCATTGCAGACAGCCTCTAAATTTGACAAAAAAAAGTGAGTTCAGGACTTTAATTAGGCTGAATTGTATTGAATTTTAATTGTTGAAGTAGAATTAATATTCCTGAATGATATACTGATGGTTATTAATAACGAACGCATTTAAAATATATTTATATAACAAACATTGTAATAGTTTCTAGGCTGTCATAAAATTTATATTTGCTATCATAAATATCAGCACAGGTAATACAATACTAAAGCTTGGCCTTTATGATTTTGTTGCAGCGCTTTCTATTTCTTTTTCCATTTTTTTCCAGAATGTTTGTTCCCTTTATGCTATTTTATCTCCACATTCAGGAAAAAGGTGGATTATCCTCGGAGATGAAGGCATTGATTTTGTTTTATATTGAGCTATCAAGACTCTTACAAAATTGAAACACAAGGCACATAGACAATGAATGCATTTTAAACTTCCCTCTAATCTAGTCTTCCTCCATTGGATTGGTGCTAAATGTTAAAGAAATTACCTGCTCAGGTGTTGAAGCTTCATTTCAACTTGGTATAAGATTATATTGAGGTTGGCAATGTTTAGTGGCTTCATTTCAAATGAGTTAAGCAGTCAGTAGCATATTGTAGTAACTAAAGTGAAAATTAAACTATTCTTGATTTGTGTTCTTATTGATATTTGCATTTAATTTTAATTATCTGGTTAATTGCATGTATATATTTACTTTGTTATACTAAATCAAGTTTAAAGAATGCCTGGTATACAGCATTTCCAAGCTATGGTAAAGGAAAAAATATCGGCAGTTTTTTTTTTTTTATCAATTATCTTGTTATACTGTTCACTTGATTTGACATGATCATAAATATCATAAGTTGACAAGATCATAAGTTGTACATGGTCATAAGTTAACGTCATGGGACAACTTTCATATATCCCCCCAAAAATTACGCGCCAAATCTGGCACTCCATACGGACTTTTTAGGGTTGCTGTTTCTTATTTTGGTAGTTGCTAATTTAGGTTTTTTCAGCTTTTAGGTTTTTGTTGTTGCCAAATTTAGTATTTTCTTGAAATATGTACCATTTTTTGAGTTTTTTTCAAAAGTTTTTTATGTATTAATTATTTGTATTTAGCGAAAATCCATCTTGGTGAGAAAAAAGGCGCTAAAAACAAGTATTAAGTACAAGGGATAGCGAAAATAAAAGTCGCCAAATTTCCGATTTGGAGGGGGGTATATCAAAGTAGTTCCAACGTCATTTAAACTAAGACTATTCTAAATGGTAGACGTTATGTTGCCCAGTATACCAAATCAGCCAAGTCAATATCGATAGATTAAAATAGTGGGTAAAACTATTCTTGAGAGTGCCCTTTAGAGAACTTGGTGATTTTTTTGGCATCATTCCTGTTCACGAAGATTATAGTACAAACAGGTAACCAATCAGATAACCCAATCAGAGCCTCGACTAGATCTAAAATAATCAGAACACAAGTCGGCTTTGCTCAGCTTGGCGATCAATCGCGATCACAAATTGGCGAGAATCAAAGGGGCACCCTAAAGTATAGTCTAACCAAATATTGTATTTTACAGTTGAATTGATTTCTGATAAAAGGCTAGTTTAAAAATTTTAAATAGATAATAGTGAAGAAGATTTTTATTGAAGATCAATGTAAGCGCTTGAATGCTGGATTACATTTATATCGCTTTAATACCAATATTGGAAGGATATTATGCCAAAATTGGAAGGATATTATGCAATATTCATTTTCATTGTGATAATGCATTGATTGCAGAGGACATGAATTCCTACTGCATAATCGCAATGCTTTGAAGTTGGCAAGAGTCAACGTTCTGAGACAAGGACGTTTAAAAATTTCTGTGTGTGAGTCTGAGAGTGCACTACACATTCTACTTAACTGTTAGCAAAGCTCAATCATTATTCTTAATATGCATTAAAAAGTCGAAATCCGCTATAGAAGTGTAATATCCTGTACTTCATTGCGATTTTCTGTACAAATGTCGTATAACTAATTTTAAGGTAATGCATTTCTTAATATTCCACTAAAATTTTAGTCCACGCTATATTGCTGTCATCTATCACTGCCTGATGATTAATATTATTTTTGATCTAATAATATAAGAAACTAGATATTTTGAAGTTTATTTTCTAACACAAGAAAAATCTGGTATTAGGATTTTGATTAAGATGGAATTGGTTTCAAACACTTCATATCATTTGAAAATGATACAGTTTTAATTTTTCATTCTTGACTCAAATCATAAACAAAACTTGATTACAAAATAAATCTATAAAACTACGGCCTATATTAAAAGTACTATTTTTGAAAATTGCTGAACAACAAGATTCGGTGTACATTTGTTTCTGTCACTTGTTCAAAGACTGCATCAAAATTAAATTCTCTTAGGTTCACGGTTCTCTGAAACTGCACAGTTAAAAGAGAAAACCAAAAGTATGATATTTATAAGATTTATTCCTGATCAACGCGTTTAATAATTGAATTTCAATTTAATAATCAAGTTTCAATGCATCATAATAATGAAGTTTTGGAGAGAGACTACTTACTTTTTCTAACATAAATTAAATTATGCGTTTAAAGATAGGTTACACGTTACGTTATTTTTATAAGTTTCCACTATTTTATTTTTGCAGATCAAAGTCCCGAAATGTAACCAATAACAATGAATTATTGTTAAGGGATGAGCCTGATATATGATTTGACACACTTCTCCTCTCATAATATCAACGAAGCTACATTGAATCATTTGAGACTTTTAATTTGTATAGAATATTTCAGTAAAATAGTCTTTTGGTGTCTAAAAATCAAATTTGCTATCTTTTGAGCTTTATGATCTCTAAAGTAACGTCTTTTAATACCAGGTTACCATTAACCTATAAAATTATTTGCTATTTAAATAGAACATTGTCTGCTTCGTTTAGTTATTACCCATTTGTTTACTATATTAAATGAAGTATGAAATGTTCGATTTATATAGCAAGTAAAACTTATATAATTACTTAATTTTATAGGATTATGGTAGCCTATTATTTAAAAATGTAACACAGACACATATATATAAACATTGTTTAAACGATTTTGTCTAATATATTTGGACTGTTTGTAACTTAACATTAGCATTTAACTAAATTTCTTTGATCTTTCTGTTTGATACTGGAAAAATTTCAACTTCATGCAAGTCCTACTAAACCTCTTTACCTATCCACCCCACAATGGTAAAGAGTTGCACGGGGATGGATAAGAATGACACGTGACTTACGGTGAGCGACACCCTCCCCCTCATCGAAAGTGGCCATCTCTCAGCGTCATCTAGTGTCTGCCTTTCTCTTGAAATGGATGGGGAGTGAAATACATAAATATAAAAAGAACTCATCTCAACTCATCTCCCCCCCTTGCCTATTTGGCTTTCTGAATAGTAGCTAATGAGCGAAATTAAATGTATTTCAGTGCAGAAAGCCAGTATGATTCATTTATATTCTTGGCACCATGCTTCCACCCTAGTTAAAATAAAAATTAGTTAAAATAAAAAAGAAAGGTCATTAATTAAAATAAGTAACAAATATATTGTAAATAATTATTTGTGTGAATTATATATATATATATATATATATATATATATATATATATATATATATATATATAAATGCATGGATCTTTACAGGAAGTACTAACTGAATTTACTCGCTTCACGGCATTCCATTTAAATCATTTTACTCATCTGGTTGAATAAATTTATATTTGGCAGCTGCCTTAAAATATACTTTCTTAGCTAAATTTTTACCAGGATAAAAAAATGCGTATTTATATAAATTTTGAGGATGCCATTTTTTGGGGGGAAAGGAACTTATTTTTTTGAAAAAATAGCTTTTTTTTTTTTTCTTTGCGGCTGCAAACAGAAGCAAAGAATTAATAAAAATAATCACTTCTGAATGTTTTATTTTAAACGTGAAAAATGGAGTTCTGTTTTTTTACACATAAAATTATACCTATTATAAAATAATGTAATAAAGCTTCTCAAAGATTGTTTGATTGTCACTCAATGGTCAATTTTCGCAAAAGGTACCCATGGCTTAAAGTGGATTCCGTACTACTACAAACATCCAAGCCCAATATGGGATTCAAACCCAAAAACAAAGGCAAGAGCGCCAAGAGAATTTGAACCAAAGGCAAGAGCGCTAACTATTGAGCTACCAGATAGGAGAAACATCTCAAAGACCGAACTGACATATGGATTATCTAAATGCAAATTCAACGAAATATAGAATGCATGGAAACTCTTTTTAGTAACTAAGTTATTAAATACTATAGTCGGAAAACTTTTCATTCAAGTCCTAATGTATTCATGTCTGGTGATGTATAGGAAAAAGTGAAATTACATTTATAGTGGAGAAATAAAACAACTTTTTTTTCAAAAATTGATAAATATTTTTTTTTTTTTAAAAATTACACTGCTTTAACATAGAAAGAAGTGATATGACTTTCTAGGTACATAGGTACATCATAAATTAAGGAAAAGCTACAAAATGACGATAACGCAAAACGTTTTGTATGTAAATCAATGAAATTATGTACATCATACAATACATAAGAAAGTACGAAATAGCATAAAAAGAAATCACCAGACAATTATGGTGTTAAAAAAAAATTATAATATGTATACAATGAATAAAGGGAAGGTGTAAATTTGGTATAGGAAAAGTATCTTTATAGAGTATTTATTATCGAGAAGCAATACAGCACATGCAATGATGTGTAATGCTCTCAATTACGAGGTTTATGAATTGTGAAGGAAGTGTGAGCCACTTCTCTTCCAAAGCAATTGAAAGCGTGGCTGGTGTCATAGGAGGGGGATTATGAGCAACTACTCATTATCTTAGAGCACCCAAAAAATGCTATATTGGTTTAAGATCTGCTGGTTGAGCCTGCCATAACATGTGCTTAATTGTTTTCTGCTGATGGTGAGCATACACAATGCGAGACCTGCTTGGTATATCATTATCATATTGTAGCACAAATGTACCATTTATTGCCTCGACATAAGGGCACTCATAAGCATCCAGGATTTAATTTCTATAGGTGTGAGTATTAACATTTCTGCGGGAAAAGACATAGAGGTCTGTGCGTCCACACAAAGAGATACCAATCCAAACACAGACACTCACTTATCCGTTTGCATCTCCTTCATGGATGTTTAAGGGATTAAAACAAGTTCCACGTCTTTCTAAATGAAAATGCGTCTACTATCGCTTTCGAGGCTAAACCTGCACTTATCTGTAAATAGAACAGCCCTTTTTTAATCACGCGTCCAGCGGACATTTTGACATGTCCATTGCAAACGTTCCCACCTATGACGGGACATGAGCGGGATGCAAAATACTGGTGGCATAAAGGCCACTTTCATGAAGCCTTCTGATAATCTGGATACCAGTCTTCCAGAGCTTGCAGCGAGGGAATATGAGCTCAGCCGAAGTTGAGATTTTATTCCTTCGTGAGCATAATGACAAATATCGATCATAGGCACTCGTGGTACCTCGTGGGCATCATTGATTGAACTTCCTCCGTACCGAATCCGTGGTTAAAAATTATTGCCAAAGTTAATGATTCACAGACAGACTGACATTCAAAGTTCTGGCCACTTTTATCTGAATTTGTCCTGCCTCTAGTCTCCAAATAGCTCGTCATCGATATAGTTCGGTCAAATGATTCCTAGAGGCTATTGTTACAATTTCGCTATACCAGAGTTCTAATCTCAGACACGTAGCGACGATTGCCGCCTTTCTCTGAGACTTGCATTTTTATGCTCCTAGCAAATGACTTATTCCGACAACAGCGCCACTATTTTCCATAATGTCATATTGTTCAGATTGTATTACTTACCAACAAATTCAAATTTCATTGAGATTGGCTTATTTTTGGGAGAGTTATCACTATTTATACGATTTTTCCTTAATTTTTGGTAACCAGTGTATATATAGTGATGTAACTTTGTATGTGGATACATTTCCACAAAATTATTTTCATAAATTTGTGCACTTTTAAATAATTTATTTTCGGTTGTTTGTTTTTTTTATACAAAAAGCAAATGTATAAAATATTAAAATTTTGAAATATAAAATATTCTCTAGATGCCTCTGAAATATATAAATAATATTCTGGGGATCAATTTTCGTTAAGTTATTTTCAAACATTAGTACAGTTTTTAAGAATTTCTACGCATCTTTTCATGCCTACTTTTAATACTTGTAGCAGTTATGGAAAATAAAGTGTATTTTACATTTTGCAAAAATATATGAATGGATCTTAATGGATCAATTCTCATGGAACTATTTTCATAAATTTGCAAATTCTTGCAGTATTTCTTTTTTTGTTATTTGTTTCTTTTTTCATGCTACTTTATTTCAATCAGAGTTTGAATCACAAGTATTTTGCTTTTGCCTAATCCAAGGGTGACGAAACTGCGAATTTCCGAAGAGCTTCCACATCATTAGCCCCTCCTCTCTCTTTCATTCGATATCTATCTTTTCTTGACCACTGTCCACTGCACTAATGGGTCACTCATCCCCATATACACATGGAAATGAAGTTATGGGCATCGAAAGGGGTGCCCGGAAATTCAATGGGGTTGTGAGGCGGAAGTCACTGGCCATCGGTCAAGGGGGTCTCCGGCGCCCAGCTGATCGCTTTCTGCCAGACGAAAACTAATGCTCTGTATCCGTCTACGCAGAAGAGATAGAGCAAATATTTTAACTTCGTGGGGGCAAGCGTAGGAGGGGTCACTCTTTGAATGGTCAGTGACTCTGTCCCGGCCAACAAAGAAAGGGTGCATTTTCAGAGCCTCAAGAGTAATTGCATCGAAGATGGCCATGATGGAAGTTACTTGATACGAGACGATCCAATTCCAAACAGCGAAATTCAGTAAGTTCTTATAGCTTCTTTTTCGTTTTATAGTTGACTTATTAAAAAGCATAAAGCCTGATAAAAAAATAGATAAAAAAAAATTCCTAATGAAATGATATACAATTTAGATTTAAAATACGTTTTCATTAAATTTATTTGTAAAAGTTTATAAGTAACTTTTAATAGATCATGTTTAGATGGAGATTAATAAATAAATTCTTACTTCAATGAGGTAATCTGTCTTCAAAAAATTTCAAAAGTGTAAATAATGTTTTGTTTGAAAAAGTTTGAAGTTAACTTGCAATTCATTGTATTTTTATATCCGGTTTAAATTACATTTAAACCTGAGTATCGCTAATAAATAAAGTGGCTGTGTGCTAAATGAATTCAGTATTAAATAATATTATTGTTCGCAGAAGTTTCTATATATATATATATATATATATATATATATATATATA
>JAPDSC010115414.1:0-11493 GCA_026290005.1 Latrodectus geometricus
TGAAGCCTTAAAAATGCTCTTTACTAACATGAAAATTCAAAAAACGTGAAACAATTTTCTTAATCTGAAATTTATCAAGCATTACTTATTTAAATTTAAGTATATAATGAATATTTAAATTGCATTTTTAAATAATATATTTTTAGTAATAAGGATTTCATCAAATCATCTACTTTTACAGGTACCACTAAAATTGGGAAAAGGATTGGGTCTTCTCACTCCAATGCCCATTCATTTACAATTAGAGGAAAGAAAGGATTGCCCTCTGATGCAATAAAATGCTATAAAAAAAGAAATATATTTACAAAATATACTGTACATAATTATGTTGTATGTAAAACATTGTGTTTCAGTTGTTAATACAAGGGAAATGAAAATGAGTCTTTGAAGATCTGACATTTATTTACGTGACAGATTTAACAAATGTTTTGAATATTGTTAAATAAAGTTTTTATCTTTTAAAATAATTTGTATTTTAATATATACTGCAATTAGTTCACGATTATTAACTTTCAATTTTTCTTATTTAATGAAGATTCTGCATTTAATTGCTACAAAAACTGCATGCTTGAAATTTATTCGTAACCGGTTTTACTGATTTTCTCCAAGTAAATGTACAACAGAATTTCTTTAGGAATTTCACTTTTTTAACTGGCAGTAGATAAGATTGATATGACATATGAAGCAAATGTATATATAAATCCTAATTTTATAAGACACTTGAATATATTCAAGTTCCATATCTGAGGCGAGTAGTAAATTGTTGTTTCAAGAATGAAGGTTGTTTCAATTTTCATTTCAAAGAATTTAAAACATAATTAATCTCTTATAAATATACTTAATCGAATGATGAATGGCCATTGTTGCATCATAGATGTTTTGAATAGCGAAAAAAACTAAAGAAAACACAAGTGCACTGTAATTGTAACTTTTGATAATTCCATCACATTGAAGAAACGGCTCATGTGAAATACATTTCACAAAGTAGCAAACTATCTTGAAATGTAAGTGCATAATCAAAGACACGCTTTTCTTTGTGAAAGACAGAGATATTTGCGAATATGTATAAAGAATAAAATAACTTAATAAGTGAAAAACATTAATGTGGTTTAAAAGATGAAATGTCTTAGGGAATCTTTGATATTTAGTTTGGCTCATGATTTACAAGGTCTTACAAATCGTTATAGTTTCATGTCGTACATATTGCAATCTCCACATCATTTACTAATGATAGATATCACTAGTTTTGACGACTACAACATTTGATTACAATGGGTTTATTTCTTTCTTTCTTTTCTTTCATATATTAAGTTTATACTACATAGCACAAGAACATAATAGAGTAGAGTTGATAACCCTAACTCTCATTCAATAAAATCTCGTTCCACTTAGCATTCTGAAAAGTCTTACCATTAAACACATTTTTATATTGAATTATAAGACGATATTACAAAATCAATTAGCCCTCATTAAATAATTAAAACAAAATTTTAAGCTATTATGTAAATTTTTTTTGTATCAGTTTATCCTTGGAAAACACCAGGATGACGTCCATCATATTATAAAGTATTCTCTCTATTATCAAATAGTTCATGATCACCCCATGTTATAAATAACCCCAATCGCTTAAAGCATCGTTGATTTTTTTGTACATGTGACTGAAATTATTTTATATCAAATGTGTAAAATTTTATCGATATCATATAATGAGTTCTGCTTAAGAAATATTTTATTACTCAATTACTTAAAATCTTTTCAATTTTATTTTCATTTTAACTCACAAATGATATTATAATGTTTTATTTTTCACATTAACAGAAATTTTATATAAAAAAAAATATTCTCAATTGAAGACAATAAAAATTTTTTTTCTTTTAGAAATGTAATTAAGGATCAAATCGGTTTCAAACATTTATGACGTTTATCAATCAATAAACAGTACTGTAGGGGGCCTTTTCTATTTATTTTGCACATTAAATAAGAGCGCATTTTAAAATAATAATACAAAAGACTAAAAGTTCTCAAGTAATTATGACATAAATCATATTTCTATAGTTGTTATTCATCTATGTGGGGATTAGGTAATATTATTTCATGTGTCTCTGGGATTTTTTTAATAAAATACAAGAATATTTGACCATAGGAATTGAGCTAGCCGTAACTTTCATGAAGCACAGAAAGATATTTTAATTACACAATACAGGCAATTAAAATTTTACCATTTTAAAAGAAAGTAAATATTAAATATTTGTTACCAGAAAGGCATGAAGGCGAATAGTTCAATTTGCAAACAATTTAGGTTTTATAAGCAAGTGTGTATAAATAGGGGTTAAAATGGCATTACTCGCTTAGACATGGTATCAAACTGGGCTTCTAAAACATAAATAGGTAAGAGGTAACTAATTCCATACTGCTTAATGTGGCAGCTTAGAAGTTCTGTTGCTCAAAATCATTCATATTATTTGGATGGAAGGGATTAGGCATTCTATCAGCAAAACATGGCCTAATGTTTTCATTTGAGTGAAAGTCTATAAACCATGTTAGTCAGAATAACAGCAGAATAGCTTCTATATCGAAAAGTACAAAACACAAAGTGCAACATAATCTCTTGCAATATCATGTTGAAGGATGGCTTTTCACGTGTTTCAAAGATAGAACACTGCCACTGGCTTTAAGATGTCAGAAATCTATAGATTACCATTCAAACTACCATTGTTTAAAATGTAAAAAAAAACTGGTGATTCCATTGATTTCAATATTTCTAGAGTTGACCAGACTCGTGGATCTAGTTCAGCAAAGCGACACCAGATGGTATCAGAAATAACAACGACGGCCGCTGTGGCCTGGTTGGTTTGGGCCACGTCCTTATTACCAAAAAGTGGTGAGTTCGAATCCCGGCCGAAGATCCGTCGAGTTCACTAATGGCGACTGGGGCAAGTAAAATATGTCGGGTCGCAATTTCTTCCATGTTCCAATTCCAAATTAATACCTCTGGGGGTGGTTGGAGTCTTCTCATGTTTCTATCTGTAAATTGATAGATTTAGATGATGCTGCCATCTATGAGCCAAAAGTCGTACTCCCACCTTCGTATGAGAGTGCTCTATTCAAAAAACGGAAGACGCTCTCTCTCTGACTTCATTCGCCTAGTCTTGAAGGGTGGATTTGGCGTTGCCAAGTGTCATTAGAAACAACTACAACATACAACAACTGTTTAAAATAAGACCTAAACTAGAGTTGTGCATGTCATGCACATAATGGTATCTCATAGCCACCACACCAGGAACAAGGATCCCTTAGTCGATATCGAAAAGCAAGTGACGAGTATTCTCTTCGGATCCTAATAACAAATCATTCAGATTTAGAATCATTCAGGCAGAATCTGAAAAACATTTGTACCATTACCGTATCTTGTTTTGCTATAGAGAGCAATAAAATAGACTTCTTTCTTTATGTAGCAGTCAAGGCAAGCTATCATGACAATTCGTGTTTTTCTGAATTTCGTCTCTGGCGCACACATTGATTTACTAGTAGGATAGGAGGATCCTACCGAGTGAAAATTTTCGTTTCTATCCCACCCACTATTGAATGAGAGATGAATTTTGGACTTCTGCCTTTTGTATGGACGTCTGTCAGGATGGGTGTTAGGAATATTTGTAGATCTCTCTCTTATAACACATGAATACCCTAAGCCACTAACTATGAAAAGTCTTCCCAGAAGATAATTTACACAGTCGAATTAAACCACCTTATTGCAGCTTTAGACCATTGAACTGTTCATTGCACGGCATGAAATACGCTTATAGTGCACGAACAGATATCACACAAGTTACAAACAAGCACATTTCTTAAATATTGTACTATAATTTGGTTTTATTGTTTTGAAATCCCTACCCCACAGTTCCTGAGTCCACCCAGTTGATAGTACACTCGAGAAGTGGAATGATAATCCACACTTTTTTAATAGGCAAGGATCTTCCTTCTATCGAATTTCAATACTTGCTGGTAAGAACTTATTCTTCTTATTCAAGACACAACATGATATTCTGAGAAAACTTCAACCTTACATTGGACTTCTGAATGAGAGTTCTACTGTATAATTTTTCTTTTATACAGTGCTTCTGATGTCGTTTGTGCGTCATACGTAATCACTATACACTGAAATGATAATCATTTGCATATTCTTACCTTTTTTTCTTTTCATGTAATTTTAATGGTCTTGGAATAATTTTGTCATTGTGTTGCAATTTAGGGTTAGTAGTGTAATTACGGAAATTAAAGAACTAGCAGTTTATTTATAGATGATGTGATGATATGAATATATATATATATTTAACTTAATGATCTAAATTTCACTGTTGCATTTAAATTTGAAATTTTTTCTAGCACATTTCACAGAAGTTTTAAAACTGAGTTAAGGCCTGCTATTTAATGTTTTCAATCTGTATTTTCTTAAAAGGGTTTTATGAATGTATTAAAAATATACGACAAAATATAAAATTTATTTTCTTCTAAAACAGATCACTATATAATTTTTTATTGCCCAAAAAGAAAAATGTTTGATGTTTAAAAAGAATAACGTTTTTTCTCAAAATTCAATCCAATAATTGCAATTGAAATCTATTCAAGGTTTAGCATTTTCACGGATGAATTATGTTAAGAAAAATTATATGAAATATTGCTGCATAAATCAAAATGAGTAATCACTTGAGGAAAACAAGACTTTTTAACGATTTCGTGATAAGATTGATAGAATTTTGAAATTTGAATAATTGGTGCTAATGATGCAAACTATTAGCATATTGTTAGTAAAAACAATATAAAAAAAATCTATGTTAATGAAATGTCTTCCTTATGTAGCATAATTTCTATCAGTTGAATTTGCTTAAAAGAGTAGCATTTGCTTCTAATCATTAAAAATGTTGGAACTCAGATCATTTTTATAAATAAAACGTACAAGAGTAGATTTTAGATATAATAACATAGTTTCCTTATGTTTTAATATTTCAATTCAAATGTTGTTATAAGATTTTTCAAAAAATTTAATAATAAATGTTTTGTTTTTCATTTATTTCAACTATGCAAATTTACTTACGGGAAACAAAAAGAGCCAAAATTTTGGCGTCCAACTGTAAGCCAAATGTGACCTTTTTTTAAATGACCGTAACTTCTCGTATGGATTTCGGATGTTCCTAATTGGACTCGTCTGCTTCTCGCAGCATTTTAAGGGACCTGCATACACAATAAGGGGTCAAATAAAAAGAAGCCTTAATAACATTTAGCATTCTTTTCTTATTATTATTTCGGATTATTAGAAGAATGCAAGTAATAAATGTTATCTTAGGAAATCTTTCATTACTTGCATTTTTCTAAGAGTTTGTTATATTTTACATTTAATGATATGGCTTACTGTACTCATATTGGCTCAAAGAAAATATTAAGATCTCTTTAAAAATCTATTAGAAATGTTAACACATATTTTTTCTTATTCAGTTTATATTTTTATTAAGCTAAATGTGTTATTTTAAATGAATTATTAATTTTGTAATATCAAAAAAATTTAACCAATGGAAATGTGAAAAATTATTAAATCATCTCATTGCATTTCTTTACTTTAAGCAAGATTAACGTAATCGATATCAAAACATCAATAAATGCTAATTAAAATATGCACAATTCGTCATATTATAATATGTAACAGGTAATAGTAAACTATTATAAGTATTTTTAAAAACTTCTAATTTTAAATAATATTGTTTACACTTTTAATAAACTATTGATACAGTGATTTTGTTATGTGACAGAAGTTTCACCCTTCAAATGATCTCCAGTCTTGGAAGGAATAACATTTTAACAAGGCTTCAATTATTAACTCATATACATGGAGTTGTGATGGTAATAAAATACTAATACAAAATAAATATATATGCAAATAATCAAAATTCTTCTAGAAACGAATAATTAGTTTAAGCTTAACATCTTAAATAATTAGTTCAATAAATACATAATATAAGGTAAGGGAATTTTACATTTAACATATTTGTATTAAACAGTGATTTTTCAATCTGATGACAAAAAATTTCATTTCACTTCAACATTGGATATCTTATGTCGACTATTAAAACAGCGTTTTAATAGATCCATACTCATTATGAACATATGTCCAGATTCAAAAGAAATCCTACCATCTTGACTGAAAGAAACTAGATGCATGAATAAAAAAATGACTTGAAATCAAACAATTCTTCGAAATCGATAATCGCTTTTGTATTCATCAGATTACATAACAAAACTGTAATACTAAGAAATTTTCAGAACAGCTTGGTCAATTACACTCTTATTCAAATCAAAGATATGAACTCAAAACAAAGATATGAATAATAGTCTGCTCCAAGTCAATTCTATAACAGTTCAACATAACTATATTGCTACAAAAGTGTACATTACAATCGCCATTATGAGCTATCCGATACGTGTTTAGCATAATCTTATTATAAACTAAATCTCTTAAAATTTTCTTGCCAAAATGCCACATTAATTAATTTGCAAAGATCTGCTAGCCGAAACGTTATCAAAAATAGTAAAGTCAAAAAACTCATAAATTTTTTTGTATGATTTGTTTTGGGATGAAAGATTGTTCTTAGATTAATCTCTCCTTTTTATATAAAAAGAACAAAAGAGAATTAAAAGAATGTGCTAGCACCTTCTCTTCGTCTTTTCGTTCTTTTTATTCAGAAAGAATTTTTAAGATAAGTTTTAACATCTTATCTTAGAGAATAATCTGTCTTCCCTTACAATAAAATGTGGTCTTGTAAAACAATTTTTAATAGTCGAATTGAAATAGTTTTATTTTATTAAATATAAGAAATTAGGATACTTAGATCAAACGATTGTATAAAGTACATTTGGAAAAAAATTTATATCACATGTGGGAGATGATACAATAAATTGTTTTACGTGAAATTTACATTATTTATGATTGATTAAGATTTCAATATCCTTTTAAAGATATGTTATTACAGTTCTTTATACTGCCACTAAAGTTATGATTCTTTAGCTTGTTTTTGTTCTTTATTAAACTAAAAAAACTATTTATATATCTTATGATTGCTAAAGATGAAAGACATGTGCAATTTATTGTTAAGACTTCCACTATGTTTGTCTTCACGGTTACTTAATACGATAATATCAATTAACATAGGATATTATGACATTTGCTTTTTTTATAGAATCACATTACAAATCTATAAATTTTTAATTAAAGTTTAGGTGGAACATTTTTATTGTCAACTGAAAAAATTAAGAAAAATATTCTCATAAAATCATCAATCTCTCAAAAATTGGAAAATTTACTGAATTCCTTTTTAAAATCTGAATGAAATTTTCCTTTAGAAATTGAAATTTTTTTGGATCTAATTTTGTCTCAAAATATTTTACATCATATAGATAGTGAATAATTTCAGTTTTTTTTTTCAGTAATTAGTAGTTCAAATCATGGAACTGATCTGTAATTTTACTAAGAATATTAATTGACAATTATATATATTCCTCTTTTCTAACTCGGGAATAGAATTCAAGTTAAATTCCATCCATTGTTGGACTTCTACTTTTCAAATAAAACTGGCATTAAAGCATCTTTACACAACTCAACTTTATCTTCCTTCAAGTCAATCGATTCCACGTAATTCACTATATTACGATTTTAAAATTCTAAATGACTTAAGAACTGTTGTAATTGTTGTTTATTAAGTTTTTATATTGGATAAAACAATTATTTTTATTACAGAAATCTTATGATCATAATTTGGAAAAGATTTTCTAGACAAATTTTCTTGGTGGATGATACAGCAGAAAATCATCATAGTATTAATTTCATCTTCCTTCATCCCAAATTTGCGTTATGAGATTTCTTCTATTTTCTTACTATTCATAGATTTAGTACTATCTGTAGTTAAAGCAGATACATTGCTGAAGTTTAACTCACATTTATCCTAAATTTGCATTAGATTCCAATATAAATCTGCTCCTCATGTTGTACTTTTAAGTGCAACAACATTGGCTAATTTGTATATCATTGGGAGATCTCTATCACCTCTATCAATAGAAATGGTGATTTATTCTGTATTCTTGTTGCATCCTGTATTTAATCCATCGTTATATAATAAAACTGAAGTTTTTTGCATTCGTGTTTTAATTTATTGGTTTATTGTTTATTTATTGTTTACCGTAATTTATTATTGTTAATTTATTACTGTTAATTTATTGTTTCCGAGATTCTCCGCATGTTTCTATATTTCAGGATAATAACTTGAGTTTGTAATGGATAAAGCACATGAACTGCAAACATTCTTTTGCAAACTTTTCATTAGAGCAGGGTTTTCTATACTTAACAGTTCTTTTTTATATTAATACAGAATTCTATATTCAAATTTTTTTCTAGCTGTTCTAATTCTAATTTCGATGGAGATTTGAAGATTAAAGGCAGGACAAGTCTGATAGCTGTTACTAAATGGCTGAATGTAGGTCCGTCTGAGATTTAAAATTTGGCAACAATTTCTAACCACAGTTTCGGCATCCATGAGATTCAGCCAAGGACGGTCCCAGACTACCATTAGTGCTGATGACCGATATTTCTTATTATACTCCTTATTATACTCACGAAGGAATAGAATCCAACTCCGTCTGAACTCAGATACTCATTCGATGCAGGCTCCAGAAGGTTGGAATCGAGATCAACTGTGAGTCGAAAATTTCACAAATGTGGTCTTTATGTGAGGCGACCAATCATTTGCGTCCCACAGACGTCATGCCATAGCCGGGACCGTTTGCAAGTGTATTTCAACATTTCCATCGTATGCGTGATCGATGAAGGGCTGTTCTCTTTACGAAAAAGTCCAGGTTTAGCCTCCAAAGCTATGGTAGGGAAATTTTCATTAGAAAAGAACTTAGAACTATAATAACATCATGATTGCTTATGGGCACCCTTATGCCGGGGAAACAAATGATGCTTTTGTGCTGACATGCGTTGATAATGAGAGACCACACAGAGCTCACCTCATAGATACTTATCTTGAGCAGAAAATAACTGATCGCATGCTGCTTCCAGCTCGATCACAAGTCTTTAATTACATCGAGTGTGTTTATACTATTGGATAACATGTAGTTGCTCTCCATCCCCTCCTAGGACCCTAGTCACGATTTCAACTGCTTTCAATAGCTCGCACTCCTTACAGAGTTAATAGACTGTATAATTGAGAGCATATGATAATGTATGTATTTTATGCATTTTCAAATTTTCTTATTTTTTAATTAACTTAAATACAGATAATTATTTAAAATTCATCATTTTACGAAAGCATTATCTCAAATATTTATCAGTAATATCAGTGAAATATTTTATATATCATGAATAACATATTTTTTGCGATACTACGCTAAGAAAGCAACTTTTCCTAAAAATGCATTAGTTTGGAATTTGAGGTAAATTTTATTGAAATTACATTATCTCATGTGTTTCAAAGTTTTCACGTGGGTCAAATGCCTCCCGCAGGTCACAGACTTAAGACAACTATTATAGGTGATTGGAAAATGGAACTTGCTCCTTACTTTGACTATTGTGTCATTTAATTCTCACTTTTGGACATTGTTATATTTGATGAAATTATCTACAATTTGCTTGATAATTATGAAATTTCCTTAACTGGAAACATATATTTAGCGATAAGCTTCGCTTCTAATTATAGCATAATAACAACAGACCCTGATTATAAAATTTCGGTGCAACGAGATTTTGTATTTATTGCAAAGTCACATATAATAAGAACACGGAGTTAAAATGTGAAGAGCAATTTGCTGTAATTGATTAAGCATATATCCGTCTAATAATAATTTAGGCTAAATAAATTAAGCAATTTTTTATTGAAGTTCATCTTTGTTATTACTCATTATCTAACCCTCTAGACTTGACTTGTTTTTCATCAAAAAGTAAGTCATGGTGTAACAAAACTATACAAAAAATATTGTGATTAGTTTTTAAAATTGTAAAAGCATTTAAAGAAATTTTAATGTCTGTATTCTATAAATATTGAAAAATTATTAATTAGTATTTGTTATTGTAGAAATTTCGAAAAGTATCATTTGTGATATTTATGATTTCATGTCATGATTGGTAACTATTATCGTCTTTATCAAATGTCATTTTTTTGTAGAACTTACCAACAATGTCAATTAAAATCTAAAATATATGTCTTAAAATTTTATAAATATTCAATGATGATAAAATGTACGAATCTTAATATGTGAGAGCTCATTTTCCTTTTGAGTATCATAAAACATTTGAGTCAAAAATTGACAAACTTGATTCAAATGAAACAATAAATTTAAAATTATGAAGTATAAAATAATTAAGTAAAATCAAATAACTTAAAAAGTTTTAAGCAACAATATACGTTATTTAATCTACAACGTGAAACATTAAAAATCTCAGTTTTAAAAATTAAAATAAATTGCTTTTCAAGATGATGCACATAAAATTAAAAATAAAACAAATTAGAGAAATGACTGAAAATATATTGCGGATATGATGAAATAAAGGGAAATAAGCAAACTAAAAAGAATTAAGCTGAAATCCCACTGGAAATGCTAAATATAAAGTTCCTTCCTTGATACAGATTTCAGTTCATAAAGTAATTTCTCTCTCTGAGAAATAAGTATATAAAAGTAAATTGTGTTGAAAAAATGTTTAAAAGTTGTATATTAAACACATATTTATCTATTTATGAATTAAAGCAAAAAAATATATTAACCAAACATTCTTCCGCTTTTGGAAATGGGAAATTTCCAAAAATAGGCATCGTATATTTTTTGTTGGAAAAATATAGAAGCCCTACGTTCAAAAAACAATAATCAATAAATTTTTACAGTATAATAATCAATAAATGTTTACCACATATATTTTTAAACTGAAATTTGAAAAATCTATTGGCATACAATATTATAATTGATAAATTGCATATGGTAGTAAATAATAAAATTTCGCTGTTTTATAAAAATCAGCACTTAGAGTTTTCCATCGCTTAAATTATATTTTAATGAATAAGAAAGGGAATCATTATTCCTATCATATTTCCTACAAATCTTCACTTGAATTACATGAACACTAAAAATCATTTTAGAATGCATTTATTTGATTTTGGAAGGAAGTAAATTTTTATCATAAACAGAATGACACAAAATTTGAGGACATAGTAAAAATATTGCATCCTATTTTTAATTAGATTCTTCTTCATTATATGAATGCATTCCAGAGGAGAATGGGAGAAATAGATAGAGAGAAAGAGTGCTTTTTCTTCAGAAAAACTAACATTAAAGTCAACTAAAATATTGCAGGTCCCCTTTTTAACTCAAACAGTTCTATAGCCCTCCGCTTTAAAGCCATTAAATACTCTTCATCATCCTAAGAATTTTGATATATATATATATATATATATATATATA
>JAPDSC010115416.1:5233-21663 GCA_026290005.1 Latrodectus geometricus
TGTGTGTGTGTGTGTGTGTGTGTGTGTGTGTGTGTGTGTGTGTGTGTATCTTCTAAATATAGCCCATTCAAAAAGTAACAGTAACAGAAGACTGCTACACATGATAAGGATCACATCTAAGCTAATGATGGGCAATTTCAACTGTTCTTTAAATAAAATAGTTTTTTGTAAACTAAATATGTATATATTTGTGTGTGTAATACTTAAAATGAAGTGAAATATTTTACGGTGGCAAGAATTTTTCGTTTGAGGCCTGGCTTTGCTCATTCTTGTTTTATTATCGGGTCATCGACTATTTTATTATTTTTGAAAAATTAAATGAGTTCAGAAAACGTTAGCAGCCAACTTTTAATTTCTTAGGTAAATTTTATTTTTAAGAAAAACATCAAGTGACAAGAAAATTGACTTTAATTTTCTTATTGCTAAATATCGTTATTAATAACTTAAAAATATGAATGCAATACTTTTATTTAGATATTTTATATGCAAGTTAAATACGGTTTTTTTTTTTTTTTTTACCTTCCACGTAAATGCTTCACACAAAAATATCGCGATTATCGTTACAGTGACAAATCCTTCAGTTCTTTTAAAGACAAATTCGATTTCAACAGGTGTTCGAAAAAACAGGTGTACGAATATGAAGAATAGAATACTTTTGACATGTTCCATTTGTAATAGAAAACATCGAAAAGACATTCAGAGTACTGTCTGTTCCTTTAGCTGACAAGGCTATGTTTCATTTTCAGCTGAAGAAGTTCCAATACTCAAATCTTGAAAGCGAGTAAGTACATTCGTCATGAGACGACTCTCTAAAATGGTGCACAACCAGCTCGAAATAATTATACAACTCTTAATTGGATTTCGATAGCCGAAAAAAATTCTCTCGGCATTAATCAGAATTTCTCAATATACTTGAGATAAATTTTCCAACTCAGTAATTTTTCTAAGGCAGAAAGAAATTTAAGAAATGTCGTAACCTGGTTATTTCGGTTTTTCTTGCGTCAATGGTAAATCTATGTTTGTCACCGCTGCTCTAAATACGGTTACGTTTTGTTTCAAGATCGGTCAAGTTTTGTGGGGCAACTTTGCGGAAGTGGTGCATGGAATTAAATAATTATAATTATTTAAACGAAAACAATTTTGGAAAACTTTCACTGTCGAAACCAGAAATAGGAAAAAAAAATGAGTTCAACATCGATTTTTAAGAGTTATTAATTTAATATTTTGCTAAATTTCTTTTTTTAATATTATTTGGCTCTAATTCTTCACTTATATTTGGATTTATGTGCCAAATAACTTGAAACAAATGTATTTATATATATTATCTAAAACGTTTCACAATATATTGAACTGTCATTCTTTATGATTTGAGAGACTTCATTCAGTCATGGTTTAAATGAAATTTAAATATAAATTCAATTTAATATTTTTATAAATTTAACAATTTTAATTATAAATTTAAGTATTAAATAGTTAAACAAAATTAAACTAATAATGTAATAATGCTTTATAATATTATAATCTTCAAAAAATAAATAATTTATTAATAATCAAATAAAGATGAAAACTTTAAAAGTGAAGCAAATTGTTATCGCAAATTGTTTGATACAAAATAAATTGTAAAACAATAGTCTTACAAGATTTGAAACAAATCTTTTATAATTTTGATTTTACAGTAAATTTCATTTTGAATGATTATTTCCTATTTCTGCTATATTTTGTCTTTCCAATAATCAAAATTTATTAAATTTTTGTTTGTTAAGAAGATAAATTTTGAATACCTTGCTAATGGTTATCAAAATAAAATTCTTAAATTTTAAAAAAATCAATAAAAAGTATTTAGGAATCTAAACATTAATTTAATGAGAATACATATTTCATTGAAATAATACTAAATTTCTTTAATGATAATACATTTATTTTTTTCCATATAATTTTTCATTTTCATGAATTAGATTTTAAAATTATTAATTAGAAATGTTTAAATAATAATTTTTAAATCTAATTTATAAAAATGCTTTATACTGATTTATTTTATTGAAATGAATTTATTATATTCTACTTATTCGTAAGAAACTATTTTTTTTAAAAAATATTGTATTACTGAATAAATTTATTTTTGGATGAAATATTAATGAATTGTGCAAAATCTCCTAGAATGTTTGAAAGCAAACATTAAACGTCATGCTGTTAAAATTTTAATTTGCTTAATGACTATGTTTTAAATTAAAAAATAAATAATAATTACTTTTGAAGCTTACAAAAATAAATTCAAACAAAGAAGTAAACAAAAGATACGTACGAAAGAAAAAAGAGAAGCCTACAAAGATTACAAATCGAGCTCAATACTCTAGTTAAATTACACTTCGCTGTTTTCCGTTTGAATCATTTTATTTTTGGTTCATGAATTTAAAATTTATACCTGGCTTACAGCGTACTTATTGCTTCACTTATAATTTTGCCTGGCTTGTGGCCGAGTGGTCAAAATTCTTTGCTTTGTTCTCCCGTTCGTGGATTAGAGTTCCTCCTTAGGCTTCGATATTGTAGTATTTCGAAACCATTACTTTACTTAGTAGTGGGTCGGAAGTTTAAACAAAAGCGCTGCCAATAAAAATAGTGGTTAAATGTAAGTGCTGAAAATGATGATTGAATGATAAGCCCTAACTTATATTTTAGCAAGAGAAAAGAGAACTTAGATTTCCAGGGTTTCGCCTAATTATGAACAGAAAAGACAAGCAATGAAAACAGAAGCAGAATACATATCAGAAATATTTTGCTTATAATAATTAGGAAACCAACAAATATTTAAAAAAAAAAAGGTCGTCTAATTTATATTTTAGTCTAAACGTGAAAGGATGAAATTCTGTAATTAAACGCATTAAAATGTGCTTCTTATAACTTAATTAACATCCCCTACATACCCACTACATACCCTTACATAATTTTCTTTATGAACGCAGCTATGAAATATTGAAATTAAGTCTTTTTTCTTCCACGCTTCACCATATATTAATGAGTGACGGTATATTGGAAAAAGCAAAAATATGTTCTTTGAAAAGAGTAAAAACAATTTAAAAAATGTAAAAAAATATGATTGACGCACAAGCTTAAGTATAGCGGAACTATATCAAGTCCATGTGTGAAATTTCATAGAAGAGAAAAAGGTGCAGTTTTCTATTTTCGAAGACTGGAGCACCAAAGGTAGCAGTTTGACTCGTCTTCCATGCCTATAGACATTAACTGGACAAAAAGGAGTGGCTTTCATGCCTACTGATATATAACAAATTAGTATAAACATCGTTATTTTTTTTTAAAAAAAATAGTCATTCTGTGAGATTGTAGAAAGAAATGGGTTTTATGTTGTAAATAATTTTTCTACTTCCAGAAGTAACACATAGATAATAATTTTGAAAAAAGAAAATAACATCACGCTTTTTCTTGAAGCTTGGAATGTTCAGGCGCGGAATATTTTATTGCTTGATGAATTACGAAGCTCGATTGCTTAGTGGTAACTTTCGCATATCTACCGCACAAGTCAGAGGTTCTACCCTCTATCTGGGCATGGTCAGCTCAGACTTTCATCTATTTAGTGAGACAATAAACTGAGTATCAAGCATGCCTGTGAACAAAACATTGGGGGTTTCGCGCTTGGTTGACCAACTTACCGGGACATATGCTACGCACCCCACAGCCTTTAGTCAGGAAAACAGCTATGGGTAATGTAGGCCTTGGCTCACATTTGGGCTGCCGTGTCGCCGATTTAGTTTAGTTTACTTTTTAAATGCATTGCATAAAGACATAATTATTTCATAGGAGGTTCAAATCAATATTACTTATAATTATATGTGAATATATTAATTACAGGCTTTGCGATAAAATTTAATTAATCAATAAAAATTAAGAAATGAAACATGGTTCTTATGTTAAGTTTGCCAGAGATCCTGGTGTAATTTTCACTGCTTTTGTTCTCAATTCAATAAAAATGAAGATATTCTTTATGTGGATATATCTCGAAGCGTTATTCATAAGTACGAAGTCTAAATATCAACATCCTTTACATGAAGCCGTTTTTATATCCGCTTTCAGCAGCCATGTCACAAAATTTTTACCATTCGAGATGTAATATTATTCCTCGATGAATGCTCCGTTCTTTCGAGCAGTGTTCGTAAATAGAAGCATTCTATTTTCGCTTATGTTATTCCTCTCATTCGAAATCTTGCTTGGAAGTGAATTATGTCCCACTCCTTTGTTGTTCTTATTGTATTGTTCCATTATTTTGAGGATGTGACTTCATGAATTAAGCATGTAGAATCGTTGTGCGCACTCTACTCCTCGATGAAATTTTATCCACAAACAAGATTTGCGATGTCACCCCATCTAAGGAATTATTTTTTTCTTAAGAAAGATATTATTGGTTCAGATTTTGTAAATATAAACAACAATACTACCTTTTTAAATGAACATTTTTTCCTTTATTCTTTAAAGTCAAATTGAGATTACGTCAAAATGTTATTCATTTCTTTTTCATACTTATTCATATTACTGAAAAACTTTTTTTTTCTATTGATTTTAATTTTCTTAATAAATATCACGATTATAAACACATATAAATTTAATTACCAGTTGTACTGGATTAGTTGATTAATTTATTTGCTACTCAATGACCATATTTTACACAGATAAAATAATTAAATTAGGGTCTACAGTTTAAAGGAGATTCAGAATCAAGGAGTTTCAAAATTTCTAGATTTCTAACATTGAAATTTCTACATAGAAATATAAAGCTCTGCTGCATACTTACGGGTCAACCTGAAAATAAATTCTATTTTAAAATAAAAAATGAAAAATATCTTAATTTAAAAAATTGAAGATTTCTTCGTTTCTGTACGGAATCCCTTTATAGATTTAAATATTTATTTCCTTTAGTCACAAGCTTCACAATTCAAATGTTATATTCTTCTGTCACCAGTTCCTTAAGCCAAGTAGTGACAGCGTTCTCCAACTTTTTGTCACTACCGATAAGTTCATCAGCTAAAAATTCTTTCATCTTTGGTAAAAGTAGAAATACTTAGAAGGAAAGTCAGAATTATCTGAAATATTCTTTCCTAAATAATCCTGCAATTATCGAGCCCAACAATAAAAGAACAGAGAAAAGCCAGGAAGATGACTTTTCACGGTGGAAGAAAATTTTGGAAAGCCATCCAAAAATATTAGGCGTAGAAAATATTCCTCCACCTTATATTTTTAGATGGCTTGCTAAAATTTTCTTAAGAGTTTAACAAGAGACCCTCCCTCTTAGAACTTCAATAAAAATTTTCCAATCCATGAAGTAAAATTCAATGAGCATTTGGCTTAATGAACGGTCGGTAGCAAAGTAAGACTTAAGAATTCCACAACTTAAGATGCGACAAATGCTTGAATGTAAGCTGTGATTGTGTGGGAATTTAGTGAACATAAAAAATTAAAACGGAATTTTGTCAAAAATATTGAGATTCTGGAATTTTTACAGCACAAAGATCATAGATTTCTTGACGGCCCTCACATATTAATACAAATTATTATAAATATCTTAATTTTAACTTTTAACTGTTATGTTAAAAAATAAAATATTTCAGTTATAGTGAAATAAGGATTTTTATAATAATGTAACATCATAAATAACAAAAACCTTAAAACTCTGAGTCTCTCTCTCATTAACGTTTTTATATATCCAAAGCAATATATTCTAAATTTCTACAGGGTTCCTCGTTTTTGTAACCACAAATGCTATTCTTGATATATATTTCCTGTTATAGCTTCTTTTATTCACCAAAGTTTTTAAGTCAGTACATATTGCTGTCTTCTATATACATATTTATTTCTCTTATAAAATAAATAATTTAAGGTTTCATGGATTCATTGATTGTGTTGTACTTCATTTATTGAACAAACAAGTGAACAGAAGCAAATCTATAAAAAAATAAATACACAAAAAGAGGAGTAGAAAAGGAAGCAGTAAATCATATTCTCATTAGAGAAGTTCGGATTATTGAATTCAGCACGCAACAGGAAATTTTATTTGGAGATGCCTTTAGGAATTAATTGAGTGTTTATCATATCTGTTGAAGATATTTTCTCAAGCACTGCACGCACAAAGTATTTTAGAGTACAATCCTAAATTTTGTTCTCTATCGAAGCCTATGAGAATAATATCATACACGCAAGATTTGTTTACAGTTTGAAATATGAAATGAATTTTTAACATTAAACATGTTAAAAATTCACTCATCAAGTTAAATACAAAGAGTATTTAACTTGATGAGTGTATTTAACTTTAACAAGTGCACAAGAAAAATGTCAATGTGCAATATGAAATTTTGATATACCAATTTCAATTTCCTCATCAATACAATAAACGCAAATTTCATACAATTGAAGGCAAAAAAATCAGTCTAAAACATATATGTATAATTTGAAAGATGTATAATGAAAAAACTTTTGTATGTTAATATGTTAGATGCATAATGAAAAAAATTTTAAATATACGCAAATTTTATACAATTGAATGAAAAAATCAGTGTAAAAAATATATGTATGACTTAAAGACGTGTAACGAAAAAGTTTAAAATATTTTTTTAAATCTTGCTATTAATTCTAACTTAAGAGAACAAAATGCACGCAAAATTTGATTACAGTTTGAAATATGGAATGTGAGAGTCTAACTTGTTTATATTTAACTTTATGAGAGCGCACAAAAACTATGATTGTGTGCAGTGTGAAAATTTGCTGTCATCCCTGCTAAGCAATACAATGAATTCAGAATATCACTCTAAAATGTATATGTATAACTTAATTAGGAAGTTAATTTTATTTTTATTTTTGCTCTTTTGATTTTTAGAGCTAAGAGTATTTTTTAAATCTTGCTCTTAATTCTAACTTATGAGAAAAAAATGCTCGCAAAATTTCGTTATAGTTTGAAATATGTTTCAAAATTACAGACATGTACTCCTTGATTTCTTGACAATTTTTTAACGCCAAGATGTGAGTGACAAAATAGCCGCTATACTCTTATACTAAACTAAGGTAAAACTAGAAATCACTAGAAATTAAATTTTATTGCGAATATTTATCGCCAAATTTCCCCAAAACTAAGAGGTAACTGTTTTTACATCAAACGAAAATATGGAATGAGCCTAATATGTTTATTTTTAATATATTATGTATATATCTAACATATTGTATAAAAATATATAATATCATGTTCATATTAACATGAGTACACAAAAAGCATTTCAGATTGCAATCTCAATATCTGTTATCAAATGAAATGTATTTGAAAGCTATGAATGCAAAGTGTATTTTTCAAAATATAAAGCCACTTTATTTGTGTATGAAAACAAAACTATGAAGAAATAAAAAAAAAATCATTCGTTCTCTTATTACACAAACAAGGCACTGTGCTTCTTACACAGCAGTCTGTTTACTGATTCACACCATTTTCACACTTTGTGATGATTCACATTACTTATTGAAAATAATGCGAATTACACATTTCCCCAAAGTAGGTATGAATTCGACGCAATTCAGGAGTAAAGTTGAGTGCGCATGAGTGATATCGTTTCGTTTGTCAAAAAGGTTTCCTTTTTCCCTTTAGAATGACAACAATGATGTGATGTTGCAAAGATCGCAGATTTTAAGAGTTTGGATAAACATAGCTGTTTGTATGAGATAAGCAAATCAAGAATTAAAAGGTTCAAACAAGTAAAAACAAAGATATTGGATTATTTTCGTTTGACACAGAAATCTGTTCGGTGTTTGTTTATTAGAAATCTGTTACAATTTCTTTCTGTGACGTAAATCTGTTTCTTAATACAATAAGAGAGTTTGCTCATTTAAAGCGCTACATACTGTATAATGTGTTCCATTAATGTTTCTGTATTTGTTAAACATTAAAAAAAGCTTAAAAATTTCTAATTGATCAAATTCATTACTTAATTGAGTATAGATGTAGAAAACTCTCTTTTATCTGAACTAGAAACTTACTGATTTTTCAAAAATAATAATAATAATGTTCTTAAGGAAATTAAAAAAAACTTTATATGTGCAGTAAAATTTTGTCACATTCGCCCCACTCCTTAAGTCCACTTTAAAAACAGCATATATATATAAATTTAAGATAGAATAAATAAAAAAAAGAACTTTGCAAACAGATTAATGGGTTTAGGAAGTATCTTCACAATTTAAATTAATAGATAATGTTATATTCCCCTCTCTAGCAATGATTAAAGATGTAACAAATGTACATGCACAAGTTCAAATACACATTCTTTTATTGATGTTTGCTTAAAAGTTTCGAAGTGATCCCTGCTATATCTGTATAAATGAAATCTTTGTCTACTGTACGTTTGTCTCAAAGATAGCAATCGTTGCTCGGAATAAAGCAGTCAGTCTCTGGCAATTTTTAAAAATCAAATGAAAAAAGTTTCATTTCAGAATCCGGATGAGAACCTGGCAGTTCGTTTAAATCCTCATTAAAAATGATTAGAGCTCCCTGTAAAGTTGTTTATGCCGTGATGTCAACAATTTGGAGGATGTAAAATTCCTCTCTGGAGAATTTTCGATTCAAGATCATTTATAACTGTTATCGGTGCGGTTATCGCTATGTGTAGAAAAAAAATAATAATAATGACACCGGATCTACTCTTTTTCAATATTCACATTTTGTATTTTTTTAAGTTGTTATTTCATTTTATTTTTGAAAGAATTTTCGTTTTTACCAAAGCAAGAAGCAAGATTTTCTTGTTCCATATTAGCAACGTCTATCATGCTCTTATGTGAAAACAGCTGGTGAAATTTACATCAGTAAACAGAGACATGAGTTGCAACAAACTAGGTTAAGAATTTTGTTTTCGGAATTCGTTTAAGATATCTGAATACATTTATTAGTTTTTATTTTACTCATATATGGAATTGTGATGATTCTTAATCTATTTCAATATTTTCAATTCCTTATTAAATTTTTTATTTAATCCACTTACTCTGTTATATATTTGTCACTTAGAAAGGGCTATTATACAAAAACTAATGTATAAGCAACAAAAAATGGAAACTTTTTCAATACAACATATCCGAATAGAACATGGAATCACTTGATGTGATTAACAAGTGATTAAACAGTATGAAATATGTTATTTAATCTTTTATATCCTTTTTTTTTTCAAAAATGAAGCAAAGTTTTAACTCAAACAAAAATTCACAATACATTAGAATAAAACCTATTAGAAATATATGTTATCTTATTTGTACAAATTTATAAAGTATATACAAGTCAAAATTATTATGGTCGTTGTGAAAAGCGACACAAGCGTTTCTTACCTAACTTATGAGTAAGAGGAACATCCTTAGTTTAATGCCAACAAAAAATATTGAAGTTTAATAAAAGCTCCATAATTTGATAATTGATGTAAATGTTCGTCTCTGTGACATTTCTACCTTTCTCTATAACAATTGTAAGCTGTTTACATATAATTTATTTCATTTTCACGTGGTGTTGAGGATTGCCTTATAGCCTAAGGTCTGTTCCCTATAATTGCCTTCTAGAAGGATTTTTCATAGATAATAGGCCTCATTCTCGTGTTATAAAAAAATAATGGAAAGAGATGGGGGGAAGCACCCATCTCGACAATCATGTATGCAGAAGTGAAATATTTGTCTCCCGTTGTTCAACAATGGCTGAGATCGAACTCGGAGCTTTTGCTCAGAAGAGTTTGTTGTATCATTAAGCCATGATGAGCCTAGTTTTTTTTCACTTAATTGTGTAATTTCTGGAAATGTTTTGAAAGAATCCTGTTAAAAATGAGAACAATTAGAATTAGAATGGTTCTAGTGTGTATTGTAGGCATTTGACTTCAGATTGTTATTGAAAATATGTTTCAAAATGCTCTACATTGCCTAAAGTGCCAAATAAATTTGCTTTGTTTACTTCGCCACAATCCAGGTTTCACTGAAAGAGATTATAGCAGCTTAATGTGGAAAAATGTGAGACGGGGAGTTGAATGTTCTATACCTGACCCAACCAATGAATGTAATGCTGAGTAAGCTTATTCACATTAAAAGTTCCATAGAATTCCTAATACTGTGGCATGGCACAACTGTGGATGGTGCCAACTCAAGTGTCAACCTCGTCACTAGATTGTGATCAGTTGTACCACATGGCTTTTACTTGGTGGTTTTACGGTCAATAGTAATAATATCGCAATGAAATAAATTGAAATTGGCATCTCAGATGAATATACTTCAATATCTTGGGTGAAACTGTGAAAGCTACAGTGAAGATACCAAAAAACGTCTTCTACTTAATACCGATAGCAGATTGTGTAAGTAAATATTATCCAATAAATTCCTTTGCAATACTTTTTATGATCAAAAACATTATGATTTTGTTAATAGTATCTGATACACACATAAGAAATGGGATGAATTTGGGCAAAATTAATGTTATCTAATAAAGAATGAAAATAATATTACATTTTTCATTTATAACTATTTTTATGATAATTATATTTTAATATTATTTTAAATTTTGACTTACAAACTGATTTATAACACAATGATGTACAAATATTTTAAAATTATTTGTTACATGTTTATCAATAAAATGTATTTTCTTCATTTCTGTCTGTATAATTTACATTGTTTACTTTCTCAAATTTTTATGGCACTAAAGCTGACTCATTAATTTGTCTTTTTTAAATAATAACCTTTTTGTGTAGAATTAAATTAAGTAATTCGTTATTCATATCCAAAAATAAATGAAAGAGTAATTCGCGAGGAACAGATGTAGTCTATAAACGCCCGAGTGCATATGGCACTTATCTAATAATTGCTTTAGTTATAAGAAAAAGTTTTTTAACAACCAGTAATTATTTCATAGTTGGGAATTAAGTGTCCAAATTTTAAAGCCTGGCGTTCCAGGAAACTTTAATTTACAAACTTTGAAGTTAAAAGTCTACCTATCTATATAAATATATACCCTTTTCAATTTTCCGAATGAAGTTTTGTCCGGTATTCATCTCAGAATAGGATGTCTGTCTCGGAACATCTTAACAAAAACTATTTAATTTCCAATTACACAGCACTTGTAATCAAGTGAATAAGTAATACTGATTTGCAATTACAGTAGAGTTGCTCATGTCGTGATGTAATTAATTTGAACAATGTTATATTCCGATTCAGTAACCTTTTCCTTAAGAAAGGAGCGTGTGGTTCAGCTAAAGAATTAAATCGTGAGTTGATTTTCTCATTTTAAGATTATCTATGCCCAACTTCTGAAAATAACGAAAATATTTACGGTATCGGATCACTCCTTATTATAACGTAGATTTTATAAACGGTATTTATAAAATTTTTTTAAATATGATTTTTGATATGTAGCGTAAGTGTTTACGACTTTTCCAATATGAATAAAGAAAATGCACAGGGAAACAAATAGACTCCTGATTTAATTTTTTAATTATTTCACACTTGTTTTACTTATAATTAGAAATTCTGCTTCACATTTCATTAGTTTCTAAGTGTTCCAGTCTTAGTTTTTTCTATTTTATTTTTAACTGACCAAATAAAAACTAAGTAATAAAATTAGCTGATAAGTTATGACTAAGTATTGTGGTACAAATTTGCATTTTAAACAAAGCAAGTAAATGTTATTTTTCGAAATTTTAATTTTTTCCAGAAGGTATGTCCAAGCTTCACATTAGAAGTGACTCTACATACCCGCGAAAACTCTCTGAATTTAACCCCATGTATAGAATAAAATATCTAAATTTTAAAAAACTGATTTCGTTTTTACCATCCCAATACAAAGATCTCTTATAGTGAATATGTCAAATGATTTTTCAATTTCTTTTTAAATATTCTGAAAAGGGAAATTAAGAACCCCTACAAGTAAATCAATTAGATCTAATACAAATGACTATCTTTGACATAGTAATGAATTTCGTTTTAGAAATAGATCTCGGTCAGTAGATATAAACTGACCTAACTTAATAATTTTTCTACCTCTCAGATTCTCACATTTCCATCTCAATCTAATATTTATTTATTTTTATTTTTTGTTCTTTTCCAAATGAAAAATCTTCTAGCAATTAAGATTTTTTTTAAAAGAAGACAACTTCCATCCAATTGGTTTTTGCATTTTCGAAATATAAATTTTTATATAAAAACGATTTTTATTCGATCTCAGAAGTAATTAAAGGAACCAAAATTATCAATAACGGTACTGAAATTTAGATGCAACAGCAAATTAGAGTATATTTCACATTTTCAGAACTAACTTAATATTTCAAATTTTGTTTAATTTCATAAATATATCAATACGGAACAAGTAAGATTAAACAATCAAATAAAGTAAAAATTGTTTTGTAGCCTTCATTTTCCTAATCTCTCGTTAAAAATAAGTTTCATTGAAAGCTATTATTATTGAATATTTTTTTTTCAACGCGTTATATAAATATTTATTTACAAGAAGTTTTATAAAAATATTGATATCAAACGTTTTTGCCATATTAAATTTGTTTTCAACAAAGTTGTTAACAAAATAAATTTCAAATTAATTAAAATTTATTGGCTTAAAAAAATCAAATGTTTACTTCATTCTCATAATTTATACTGTATTTCAAGAATCGTATTTTAAAATTCTATGAAACCGAAAGTAATTTTATTTTATTAGCTAGAGTCCATGAAATCAAAACAAAGCATCGATATCCGAGGAAAGAAATTCTTGTAACTAGAATTATGGGAAAATATGATTCAGAAAACGATTCTTTCAGAATATCATTCAGAAACACGAAACCTTAAACTTTCTGTTTTTTCTAAGAAATATTTACCCGCGCAAAATGATATTCCAAAGAACAGTTGCATTATAATATTCCATCTTTTGTTCTAACGGGTCGCGAAACAAAATATTCTTTTCTGAAATTTCTATTTCTTGTTTTTAATAGATTGTTTTTTCATCGAATCGGATGATTTTTAATGTCCATTTTTTTGTTTCGAATGTTGAAAGTAAAGGCAACGATTCGCCAAGAATTTACATTTTACTTCTGAATAGAAATATATATAAAAAAAAGTGAAAGTGGCCAGTGGAAGGGGGTTGACCCTTTTTAACAGTGAAGTGGGGGAGGGGTAGAAAAAGATGACGTGTGGGGGGAGGGGGAAAACAGGTTGAATAAGCACCATGGCGGCTTGTTTCTAACAATCACAATCTCGGCGGTCGTCCAACAAGAAGGAAGCAGCGAAAGCGTCCGCCGAAAACTACCGAAGTTAGTCCTATAAAAATACTTCGCGGTCACAGATACCGGAATGTCAACCAGTGTTGGTCACAGTCAGCTAACTCTCACATCGGAACCTGAGAAGTTCAAGTAAGTAAATGAAACAGAAACTAATATCAAATGCCAAATTTATACTTCTGAAGATTTCATTTTTTACAACCTCATCTTATATTAAAAAGTATTATAACAAAATCGCATAATTCTGTAGAAAAATATGTATATGCATGAAAAAATTATAGAAATGAGTCCATTATTGAAATTAAATTTGGAATTGTATCAGCGAATTTACTCCTATAAATAACAATACTCAAAATTATAAATAGATTTTGCTTAGGAAATATTTTCAGCAAATAATTGATATTTTTGGAACACTCTTTAATTTCAATTCAATGTAAATTATATTTATTGTTTTTTTTTTTAATTTTTTCCTCAGCAATAGCAGCTTTTCTTTAATAAATATTTTTAGAATAAGCTTTTATTTTATATTTAATGTTAACAAAATATGCATTAATATATTTATTTTTTATATTGATTTATTTTTACTTACGATTCTTGCTAATTGTTTCTTCTGAACAGTGATTTTAAGAACTATGTGGATTTCAAGTATAGTTTATGAATCTAATTTTATCTTAAGAGATTTAATTTCGTTAGAAACAAATATGTAAAAAGTGAAATTATCATATCTAATGAATCGCATTAAAAGTGACAATGATTAAAATGTACCAATTACATCCAAGAAAAACTACTTAAGTATTGTATCAAAATTTCATTTAGGCAGATCAATTAATAAGTATTCTGAAATTATATATATAGTTGAGAAAAACTTAATTCGCAAGGCATTTTTTCCTTATATATCAAAACTAAACAAATTTATAGAAGTGATTTTTTTTTCCTATTAAAACAAAAATGAACTAGAATCAGTTGCTTAAACAGTGCTTACTTACTGTAGTTTGAGTGATTTTATGTTCTTAAATACTTTAATAATGTTTATAGTTGTGCTATACTCACATTTTAATTTCTTACTTTAAATCAATGCTTCCACGTTCATCAAATAGCATATTTTCAAATTCAATCAAAATTAATGCATGTATTAACCAGAAGTAGACTAACTTGGTGGATATTAAAACTTTTATTATTGTAACTTTTTTCATTTTTACTATATTTTCCATGCATGAAATTTTTAAAACTGACCTACAAACTTAAAAATAAAAAAAAAAAAAAAAAAGGTAAAGCAACAAGCAACAGAAGGATAAAGGTGCCGTAACCATGTCTTACTCAATAAGCTTAGCAATCTTCGGTTTTAAATAAGGTGAGATAGGGAATTAAAATCACGTTATAAGCTTTACAAATCTAAAATGAACTCAAAAATATTTTTTTAAACAAACTAAGATTTAATTTCAATTGTGTGTTAAAAATTACGTTACAGAATAAATCTATTATAAAAATATATTATTATTCTTAAACACACCAGGAACGATATATATAAATGTTTCATATTTGCGACTAATTTCCAAATTCAATAATATTTTTTTTTTTGCTTAAAAATTAAATGTATTGTGTATTTTGGTATCGGGAAGAATTTTCAAACAAGTTATTAATATAAAACATTCATTTATTTTATCACCAGTAGTTAACTTCCCAAAAAACATCTTTCGTTCTTTCAGACAACAGAAAAATGGCTCTCATTCTTTTCATTTTCTTTTTTCCATCTTGTTGCCAAAATTTTTTTTTATTTCAAATACAATCGGTTGCAACAAGTATGTTCATCGATATAAGTTATGATCCGGTCCTGAAGTAAACCTTCTGGACCGGATCATAACAGGGATGAAAAAGGGACTAAATATGGAAGCATAAGGAAAAAGGCATATTGTAAGCCCAGAAAACAAGCCACCTCCTCTTCTAAATCGAAGTTGAGCCTGAAAAAAAAAATAAAAAAAAAGAATGTTGTATATATGGTGGGACATTCGAAGATCAATACATTTTAACTGTTGAAACCAAATGAAAAGCTTAGTTGGGAGAGGTACTGTCAGCTAAAATCAGCAATGCCAGAAAAGGGGCCAATAGGAAGGACATCATACTGCCTAATGACAATACCAGGATACTGCTTTGTGGACTCGTCATAAAGTCGCAGATTTAGGCTGGGAAATCAGTCATATCCAGTATACGCCCCAGACTTAGCGCTTTCTGATTATCATTTGTTTTTGCCCTTACAAAATTTGTTTCAGGGCAAAAAAATTAAAGAACAAAGAAGATATCAGACAAGCACTGGTTCGATTTTTGGCCTCTAGGGATAAGACATTTTTTTAAAAACAGGGTATACAAATTGACATGACGCTGGTAAGAAATCATAAATAATGAGGGCAATTATATTATTAAATTAATAAAGTTTATTCAAAGTATGAAAAATTTATTCTATTTTTTTATTCTAAAAACGGTCAGAGCTTTTCGATAGGCTTAATAAACAGACTTTATTATGCAACTCTATAGGATGATGTAAGTGTACAAATTATGAGCTTCCAATATGAAATACTAAATAATTGAGAAGTCATGCGCATATTTTAAACATTTTATAATTTACTTTCTAAAATAGATTAAAATTTATCAATGTAAATTACCTGTGTAATAGTTAATATTTTGTGATCCATTTTTATGCGTTTTCCTGTCATTGAATGAAAATATGGTAAGCTGATTTTTTAGCTGAAAAATAAACTGATATTTTCAGAACTTCTTTAATTTTTTTTATATTTAATATGTAAAAACAATATTTTAAGAAAGATTCCCATAAAATGTTATAGGTGAATTAAATAATATCCTATTTCAACAAATACTTGACAAAATATTGAATAACTACAGGATTAATTCAGAAATTTAACAAGGCAGAATATTTCGAGCTGCTGCCAACTGAATTAAACTAAACTATCAAGCATCGTTTTTAAGTTGCAACTTGATTTAAACTAGCAGCTATTAACAAATGCTCCTATTTTTTTTTCCTGAAATTTTATCCCTTACTCTTTGAGGAGTAAGAAAACTATTCTGGAGGTATAAAACGAAACTGATATCGAATATGCAGTTAATAAAAAAATTAAAATTGTTATACGATTCCAAAAGAGTCATTGTCAGTTTTTT
>JAPDSC010115416.1:21673-31979 GCA_026290005.1 Latrodectus geometricus
TTTTTTCAAAAATTTGAAAAATAAATACCGTTATTCATTAGAAAAAAATTACTCTGGCAATTTAGAAAAAGGTTATCCACGGCCGTAAACATATTTTTCTTTCCATGGTTACGTATAGAGGGCAATTTTAAAAAGAAATTCTCTGCTCAAGGAATTACATTTATGGAGAGCTATGTTACAACTCTCACTTTATTTACATTGCTGAATAAGCAACTTTACAAGGTGTTCAACTCAATGTTCTTTCAAATTAATTACAAATGCTATAACCAACTCTCAATTCAAACGCGATAAAATTTCAGTGGATAAATAGAATTTACGGAATTCTTTCTTACAGTGTGTTATCGTGATGCAATATAAATGTTTCTAGTCTCTAAGAATGTTACATCTTCAGGAAATACTAAGCGTGAAATGATTTCATTCCACCCAAATCTTGATTAATAAACGCGGAAATAAACTAAATTTCGTACTCTTTTCAATTCCAAACCCCACGTAGCTCATAGCAATTACAAACGATAACTTTCATTTTTACTGCGCAAATCGTTTAGATGTTCCGATTCTTTTTCCCTACACATTCTCTATTTCTTACGCAATTGAACCCTGTCTATGCCTCATTAAATAGGGCAAACGCTCTTCTACCGGTTTTCAGAAACTTTCTTCCACGTTTAATGCTTGAAAGTGAGATTTAAAGGACGCAGTTCTCACTTCTCCTAAAAGATTTAAATGTCATTATTATTGATGAAGTTTTCAACCACAAATCAAAACAAGTTTAATTGACCAAGCCTTGTATTTTTTATAACTTATTTCGCAGTATTTAAGTAACTTGAAAATATATAAAGTATAACATCCTAAGTTCCATTTGATAACACAAAATAATTATTTTCCAAAAATCATTTTTCAACTGAAACTTTAACCATCAGTTGGAATTTATTTTTTTTTTAGGTCAAGTTCACCAGATTCATTTGCATGTTGTATGTCTTATCTAAGATGAAGGCAGGTATCTGATTATTTTCCAACAAAATAATGCTCCATTAACCAAGCATTACAATTAAGTCAATAAATTACAATAGGGATTATATAAATTGAATAATTTTAGAAAAATTTTCAGATTATTATTTTACAGAAAGGATTTTTATAGTCTATTTCGGTAATTTATTTTTACATGTAAACTTTTTATTTCTATTAGCAATTTGCTTCAGTTAGGTAGCCTTGATTCTTGAATGCAGCTTAAACTTAAATTTTCCACCCGAGTAATTTTTGTTTCTTTATCGCAGCAATATACATATTGCATATTCCCTCAGTATTTTCTTAAATGTCATTTAATTCAGACTTGTGTTTGATAACAAAATGCCATGATAAAATTAATATAGTTTAGAAACACTTCGCTGAACGAAAAGCATTTAATTTCTTAATCTGATTCATTTTTCAATAAATATGAAATTTTATTAACAAGTCTTATAAAATATTGGATTGTTTGTGTTTAATAAACAAGTAGTTGATATTCCGACCAAATGTCATAATATACTATCAATTGTTATTTGATTATAAAAGAAATTAACATTAAATTGCTCTATATGTAGTTTTATTAGTTGTAATTTTCAAATGCCTGATGTTTAATTTTCATAAGTACCTTTTATAATATTCAGAGCTCATGTTACTTTATTTCACTTTTAAATTTATGGTATTTCTATTTTAAATTGATGGTTTTTGAAATCTATGTGATTATCCAGCATTGATCCTTTTGAAATTTAACCTATATCATTATATCAGGATTTTTCATAGCTGATTGATTAAAAGCAATAAAACCTCATTGTGTTCTGCTGACAATTTTCATTTAACAACCGCAATATCAAATACTATGTTTAATCGACTCCCATTGCTGGAACGGCGCCAGGATTACTCCTGAAATAGCTTACTGGAAGATGTTTATTGTTTCCATAGACTTAGTAATTACCATAATTTTGCGATTTCTTTAATTGAAACATCGCTCAGTAGATAGTCTAATTATCTAATGTTGTGGTATTCATTGCTTAAATTGCCATCCGGGAGGACATACATTATTCACGCAAGAAAAGAAATACAGATATGTACCATACAACCACTCCAGCAAAAGCACAACATCGAAGTGACTAGGATTGAAGTTGAAACTTACGTCTAGAAGAGCGCTGCTCTACCAATAGGCAACAATGAGACCTTTATTAAAAACATCTTTGTTTAGAAGGAATTTTCTGAACTCTTCAGGTTATTCAAAGTGTTGGCACAGCGTTTAGTGTCATTCCTTGGATTTCCAAAATCTTTCACTTTTCGGTGTTTGAGCACCAAAGTGTGCAATCAAACGATCTCAGCTCATTACTCTCCAATGACTTCAATTGGTGAGGGCTTGCAATTTTTGGCTATTTATTGCGGTGGGCTTAAAAATAAAGAAATGTACTTATTTAATGGCATTCAAAAGAAAGCTAAGAAATTGACTCTGAAAATGAGGGTGTGTGTTTTATGAATCATTCTAGCTTTTGCTATAGAGTTAAAAACAAAATTCACCTATTGAAACAAGTTATTAACAGTACCATAAAATTCATTAGGAATACCAATTTTTAAAACTAAAAACTGTTATAAATCGGTCTGTAAAATCTTATAGTGAAAATGCAGCAAACGAAACTCACTTTAATCAATTAAATGATCCTGGAGAGAATCGTTAGAATGGATGGGGTCAGAGTAAAATCATTTTGAAAATTTCAATAATTTATTTCTAATTTTAAAATAGTCTCTTATATATCACACTGAGAATTTTTAGAATGCTTTTGAACAACTTCCAAAATTAGTAGTCCCTTTAAAAAAAGCAATATTTTTTTTTAAGAAAAACTGTCATTACATATGCGAACTATCTTCTAGGAAGAAATTCATTAGTAGTTTACAATATGCACATATCGCCAAATGTTCCATAATATTGATGGACATTTTTATGTGAGTTTTAATTGTCTTTTTTTTTCTAGCAGTAACTTCATGGGAAATATTTCCATGCGTTTTCTAAGAGAATCTGCCACAATTCATAGCAATTACATCATTCCTCATGAAGGATTTTGGTTATACAAAACTAAAAAACTATGCCACACTCTAAACTTTCTTCTAGATGTCTCTCAATTGGGTTATTACTTATTTTTCGGAGAAATTTCTAACTTTTATAAAAATTAATCCAATTAACATGATAAATTCTATTCATTTTATCCATTGAACGACTTTTCCTACTGAACACCTATTAATATGAAGAATGATTTTTGAGTAAATATTCCATAATTTCTGGAAAAAGCTTATTCTGTCGAATAACTAATGTAATCAGATTTAGCACTAAAAAAATATTCTGCTCTTTTGTATTTGATCCATTCTGTTTTTAAGGTACAGGTTATGAGAATGGAAATCAATAAAGAGAAAATAATATAATATGCGGTACATTCATTTCTTTTATAAAAGCGAAAATACAAGTCAGGCAGTTGAAAATCGGGAATAGGTTCCGAACAGCCAATAATTTTGGTTTCATAGATTCTATTCAGGTATATGGGATGTTAAAATCACACCTCACACAGGTAAATGTTAAATGATACATCGTCAAAAATATTTAAAAAATAACAAATGTCAATTTAACCAGCATGTTAATAGTCCAGAATCTAAAGATCAGCCACGAAATAGTTTGAAATTATTTCCACAAGGCTAATCAAAAACATATCAAGCTTGTAGTTTACGTAAAAATAAGGAATTTCTCTGTCGTCAACTTTTAATATAATATTGCTCTATGATTATTTCTTGTTATTCAACCTCGAAGAAGCTTATTGCCAATATATCAAATTACAGCTCGTTTACCATTGTTTCTTATTTCCTGGCTAGGACAAGATTACGATAACTTTAAAAATATGTCCTTGAACTTTCAAAACGGGATGAGATTTGAATACCTACCCCGAAGGCAAAATGGGAACTTCAAGATTTATTTCCTACTTTCATTACGAGAAAATGTTTTTCCTTGTAATAAGCTGAATTTGCATCTTTTACTTTTATGAACGTTTTATGATGCAGCCTCTTTTGTTTTGTTTTATTAAGAAAAGGAAGAAAGAGAAACATCATTTGCTTTTATATCCGGATGAAAGCCCGCAGAAGCGGAAGGATATTCGCTTATCCTTGAATTATACGTGAATGAATCGGAACGAAAGCTATTTCTTACTTTGTAGGGTGGACCTTGACGACTCATCTTTTGCATGTCGTGTTGTACTATTTCTCTTCTGAGTTTACGCTTCCAAATTAGGCACACAGCATCCTAAATCATTATCTGACTAGGGAGGAAGTCGGAATAAATTTCACTGATTATCAATTACTTTTTTTTTTCTTGGCTCGCAAAAATACTTAAAATAGCAACGAAATGCTGACGAAAAATCTTTTGTTTTGCATGTAATGTAATGGCGAATATAGCTTTTTATTTCCATACATTTAGTTGACATTGTAAGAACTAAAAAAGGAATTCATATTATCGTAAAGGAAAAGCTAAGTTTTTTAAAATTGTTTTTTCCTAATAACCAGCTGCTATGATTTTTCACCTTTTAGCACAACAGGCGGAAGTGATGGCACCTTATATAGTGGGCACTCAATAAGTGTGCCATCGTTGTCTCGAAAATGGATGGGTCTTCGTGATTTAGATGCAGGGACCAAGCCGAAGATTCCAGACTTGGCCTACCACCCCCAGAGCTATCATATCACATAGAGGATATTGCGACTACAACAAATTTACCTACACTAAACGCCCTTAGCGAACACGTTGGATCTTCGATCGAGTCTGGATGCGAACTTACTATATTACAATAATGAAAATGAAATTCCTAATCACCAGGGCACCATGATAAAACTGTCATTTTAATCAAATCTTTAACTTGCAATAAAATGTATGCAATAAGTTTTCATGCTTTAGATAAATGAACTTATAAATAAATAAAAAAAAAATACCGGGTTTTTTGTTTGAACCAGACTTTATTTAAAATTCATTTAGCGGAAATTATAAATTCATCAGATATATTAGAATTGGACTTTTTTTTGCAAGTTTACTTAATGTTTTTGAGAATTTATTGATTTCGGCAATCTTTAAATTATGTCATCTTTATTGTATGTCAGCTTTGTATAGGCCAACCTTTAAAATATCTATCCACTAATTTTTTGAGTATACATTATCTTGCAATATATATAAGTTATTTTTAATCGTCTAATTTCATTTTTGTTCAACTATTAATTGTTTTTTCCAAGAATTATGTAATCGATTAGGTGTGGGCGAAGAATAAGGGGTCGAACGCAAAAAAGATTTTGGTGGTTGAAGAATAAAACTTTCCTTTTTCTTATGTTATTGAACATGTATAACTACACTTGGCTGACTTTTAGCGAAATTAAAAGTTTAACTATTGATGCAATAATTTACATTCCTACTGAAAAAATAAAAAAAAAATCTGGCCAAAGTCGAATTTTAACTACATTCATTTTTTAGATTTCACTTTTCATATGAATTCCATAGACCCACATTTAACATTTATAAAATTACTGGTAATGTAACAGATTAAACTGATTTGATAAAAACGTGATATCCGAATTATTCAATTAGAGCATTAATGCATAAATTATACGGATATTAACTAAAGCTGCCATTTTTATCATATATTTAATAAATCAAAAAAATATTTGAAACTTATTAAAGTAAAACAAAATTAAAGTATTTAATTTCTAGAGTTGCGTTTATAAGTGTAATTAACAAAAATAAACAACTAATCTAACAAACACTTTGAATTTTGAGTGTAGGTCTTAAAAATAATTCCTTCTTGATAGAAATTTTATATATTTCATAGAATATATTTGATGCCTAATGGAAAATAATTATTTCTAAATATGAAGTATCATTTCAGAAATACGAAACGAATTAAAGTGAAATAATAATCAGTAAAAAATATTATAATTCTGTATATAGTCAGTACAAATATTAAATATTTTTATTGAAGTGTGTTTGTAAAAAAAGTCCGTTTGATAATACATAAAATATATATTTTAAGTGAAAACTCAAAATTTTTATAAGCAGTTTAAAACTATAAAATTAACTTTCTCGTCCATATTTTAAAAAATAAATTTTTTAACATTAATATGAAATAAGTGCTATTGAAATATAATTTCAAATAAATATACCTTAACATTTGAAGATTCTTTGACTTAATAAAACGCTAAATTTTAGCCAAAATTTAGTGAAAATCAAAACTAAGAAACATTTGAAATAAATATAGGGTTATAATAACCTGTACTGTCTTCAACACCACGATATTTTGCAGTACTCTTCGACCACGTACTTTTCACGTAATTATTTATTATTAACCCTTCATTACTTTTATCAAAAGATTATTTTTTTGTTTATATTAAAAAAATTTTTATATTTGTGTTTATTTTTGTTTTTTGCGGTATTATTGATTGCCATATTCATTCCCCAAGAAAATAATTACTTGCTTTTTGGCGCAAAATACATTGATCTTTTCTTTAACGAGTTTATTTCTTAAAACAATTAAAAGGTAAACATAAAATTCCAATTTATCGTAAATGTACCTACCTTGAAAATAATTCTTTCCTTTATTAAATCAGCTATCCTAATGACCCAAAAATACACGAAAATAACTTGCATGTCACTCTTTTCCTGAAATTCTAGAATTACGAAGTCATTCTAAGTGTGAAATTACCACCTGCATGCGGGTTTCTCCTACTAAAAGATACGTTTTTAATGGACCTTCTGATTACAAACATACCTTTGAAATATCTGGGAATTTTGAAAACACATGTGTAATCTCATTTTCTTACTAACTTCGTAGTAAAAAAAAAATTGAAGTCTAAAGAGACTTTTGTAATCCAAGTTACACAAGAATGAATTTCTTAAGCGATATTTGCAGTTCTGTGTATTTATTGAAGAAACATTATAGAGCCAACGTATATCTGAAAAGAGAATTCACTATGCGTAAAATTACTTGATGACTTTGATAAAAACAAGACATGACCCAGATGTGAATGTCATCCCAGAGGTAAGTATTTGAAAATATTTTGATTAGGGTTACTTTTTAGTTCAGTTTATTGAAGTATTGAATCTCCAACCTTCTATCCACGAGCACGATGTCTCCTTTCCCCAGACTTCTGCGGTCCACACTTTATAAATGCTACCTAAGATAGCATTTCACGTTAGGAATGCTATTCAGTAATTGTATTCAACATTATGCTATTCAACACTGTATAGAATATCTGCTATTCAAGCAGATATTTTGTATATTGATGTACATCAGGTTATTCCTAGATTAGAAGTATAGTTGGTGTAAATTTACCAACAATAAAGTTTAAATAAAAACCAGTATCTTACTATTGTTTTAATATGTCAATAACCAATATTATAATTCAATAATATCTTAAAAATTAACAAATTGTTTTTTAAAATTTCAGTCCTAACCCACATTATTTCAATACTATGAATTTAAATGCGTGAACATGACTTGAATTTATAAGTACAAGCATATCCACATATTTCCTTCGAAATGGCAGGCGAATAGTTAGCTCTCTAGCCTTCAGTGCAATAGTTCGGGGGTTTGAAACCTACCCTGGCTTGGTTATTAGCAGTGTTCGTGGTAGTTCACAGAATTATTTTTAAATAGTGAGAATCCAATCTAATTAACTCTCGTCTGTTCAGCATTATAAAGCACAGCTCCCGAACCCAATATATTCTAATCTTTGGAAAAAAAAAATTTTCGGAGAAAGTTTCTGAAAATTTGACGTAATATATCCAGATATCACAGATTTCACATTAAATTTGCACACTTGCTTCTATCCTTATTTATGAGTGCCACAGACTAAACACTTCTAGGTTTCATTTTTTTCTTTCAGAAAAATGTGAGAAAGTAAGGGTATTTCATATATTTGACTATAATATGACATTAACTCTTGTTGTATTACTCAAGACAATGCTCTTAACATTTAAATAAAACAGATAAAATGTAAGCTTAACTGTATTTAAGAGAAAATTGTATTCAAATTAATAATATAGATAACAATTTATCCACATATGAAATTGTGTATCAGACCGAATATAGATGGTTTACAAATCATTTACAGTGACTTTCTATTTTACCATTTCTGTATTTCATGAATACAGTGAAAGTTACATTTGAAACACTATATTTATCTACAAACGATTTTTACTTAATTAAGCAAGCACATAAAAATTTTAATTTTATTTATTGAAGTCATTCAAATTTGATCGAGCAATCATGTACGTGATATCTACATTGTAAGTTCGAAAAAATACCTTTTTCAGCCAAAATTCGTTTTTTGTAGGAAAACTATAGGTTCTGATGCCGCGGGTTCAGTACTCTCGCCTGGAACAGAACGAATTATTGATCGACGAAACTGGGACAGATGAATGTGTCAATGAGTATATTTTTATCATCAAATTATTTAATTTGCGTTTCATTTGTCTTTTACATATTGTCTGTTTTTAGAACGATGTTAAGGTTTTCAAAATTTGATTCTTAATTAAATATGAATCACATTTATTCATAAATATAGAGTTCTAAAAGAATAGGAAGGATACTTTGTGAATCAGTCGTCATATTATCTCAAATTAACTTTAAAAGTTGTAGTGATTTTCTTGGGAGCCAAATATGGAATATACATTCAGGCATTAAATAGTAGCATTTTTTACTGACAATGGATAATTCAAAAAGCCTGAGGCTTAAACAAACTAAAACTTCGGAGTAACCGTAAATGCTTTCCAAGGTTCACCTTGCCTAGTTATTTGTACGTATTCGATGCATGTAAAGCTTTATTAGATCATTAAATGCATTCTTAAGATGGTTTTTAGGACTTCGAAATAAGTGCTCTTTAAAACTGAACGTAAGATACTTAACTGGCTGTTTTAAAATTCTTTAAGCTTTGCATCGTATGTTTATGATGTTACAAATTTAAATACCAAAATTAATCTATACGTCACATATTTTCTGAAAAATGATTCTAAGAATACAGATATTTGTACCAAGAATGTCTATAATAAGAATACCACTCTTCAAATGATAATTTTGTAAGAGATTCTCTGAACTTTCCATAGCTCTTATTTCGCAAGAAATCCACTCAGCGAAAATACAATGGAAAAAAAAAATCTCCTTTCGACCATTATTTTCTTTGATTTAAAATGTTATATTAAGAACAAAAATAAATTAATCTTTTTTACTTTGATGGCACATCAATCTTCATCTTAAAAATAAAATGTGGTTTCCTTACAAAAAAAAAAACGACCTTGGAATTTAAAATAACATGAAGAGTCAACAATGATTTTGACACCCTGGCTAAAGTCCAAGCTTTCCATTCTTGGCGTTTTCCTCCCGCTCGAACGTGTGAATTACTGTGTTTAATCGTCAACTTCATTCAGAAATCCCTCTGTTATTTTCTGTATTTCCTGCGAATTAAAAGAGCTACTTGGAACATGGTGTTAATGATGACGTATGTTTTTTGAAAAGTCTGGAGATGTTTTCTTGTCATTGAACAGCATTTTTGTGAAGATAATTGGTCATTTGTGTTGCATAAATTTTTGTGTTTACGGATTGGTCTTCTGTTTGATGCTTTAGAAACTCCAAAACGATTCTGCATAAGTTGGAATACATTTAAACGATTTTTTAACAGTTTATCAATAATAGTGTTGACTCACTGGATCTACATTGAATTGTTTCATTTAAACTTGCATTTTACAGTAAATTAAAATTTGAACTTTATGAACAATGCAACAAGTTGTGTTGTAAAAGAAAAACCACTCTTTACAAACTTCCTAATTTGCGAGATGTTCGCATTTTTACAATAAAATGTCTACTTTCAACACTTTCTAAAATCATCTGTTTTGTCTTCAAATTTTGAAGTTAGATTAAAGAAATTTATTATCTCCTTTAACTATCACTGTTTAGAAAGCTTCTTTTATAAATAATTGAGTTAAGAATATTTTTCCTAGCATTCTATAGCCACTCCTATAGTTTTTATACTCTTATAGTTCAGTAAATTGAAATTACTTATTCTTTCCTTTGAAAAAGACAAATTCTATCCTTTTTTAAATGAAAGTGTTCTTTTACACTATTATTTTAATATGCTTCTCTATTAAATGTAGCTTATAACATTTCCTTTTTTTTTTTTTTTTTTTTTTTTTTTGTTTGTTAAACTTCTTTAAAAAATTTCTGATTCTTAACATTTCATATTTGCAAATTTTTAATAACATAACTGTTTTAAAGAAACAACT
>JAPDSC010115416.1:43205-62945 GCA_026290005.1 Latrodectus geometricus
ATATATATATATATATATATATATATATATATATATATATATATTATGAAGTTAATGTATAATTATAGCGAAAATGAATTGCGCTTCTTAAAAACTTAAACTTTTATAGCATTTTTCAATTGTTTTAAATATTTCTAATTTGAAGGATAGTATATTAAATACTCAAAACAATATTTTACAATTTAATAAATTAATTTTCTAGAATTTTAAAGTAATTTAACATTGAGATTAGTTTCAATATTTAATAATTTTTAAATTAATTCCGATGCAAAATTGAACAAAAGTTACTACTTTTTTTAAAGAACTTAACTTTATAAAAATATTGTATCAATTTGAAGAAAATATTTTTTAGTAATTGAATAAGTAGTTAATAGATTAAAATAAGTTTACATTATAAAGTATAGAACATTTTTAAACTTGAAAAAGAATTGATTCTTTTATTTCTTTTGTTACAGCAAGATTTTTTCGCCAATTTCAATGATCGTAAATCCCTACAAAGTGCAACGCATCTTTTAGATAAACTAGTTTCCTTGAAAATAAATACTAACTTTATTTGACAATGATCATCAATGCCATATTTATTAAGTATGAAATATTTGAAGCAACAGAAATACATTGTACTAGCATTGAGGGTTGCTATATATAAAATTATGTAAACATATAATAATTTCTAAAAATTACATAGAACACAAACACTAAAATGTAGCTTAAAATAATCATATTTTTATTTACAACAAAATCCTTTTATGTTGCCAAGCGACTTTTTAAGAAAAGAAGAAATTATAATTCACATATTCTGGCAGTTTGCAGTATTCTTGCCAAACGAAAAAAAAAAAAAAAAAAAAAAAAAAATTAAAACTACAGTGGTCAATGGAACCAGGAGGGGGGTGCTTGGAATGTATCTAAGGTTAACAAGTATATGCCTATCCTACTCAAATTATAAAAACAAAAAGTTATGGTAATTGATGATAGTATTTCGTTAGCAACATTGCTTTTTGCATTCCTTTCTTTCTCCCATTTTCTTTCCATATCCCTTCGCTCCTTCTGAGGTTTATTTTTTTTATTTATGTTAATGATCATTTTAAAGTTAATGAGATACAATAGAAGTAATTTTTGAACTGACTGTGTGTTTGTTATATATAACTATTTATGTCTATTAAGGGAGTTTTCTTATTTTCAACATGGGTTGTCGATATTTTCTTAGAAGTGGTTGAACTGTGGCAAAACAAAAAAACAAACTTTTAAGTCCACAGACATCAGGATCTTGGTAATTTGGTTCAATTCGATTTATTAATGGTTTGCGACTAATACAAAATTTGGGGAAAATGGTAGGCTGTTAATGTACACTACTGGCCAATAAAATTGCTACACCAAGAAGGCGACATGCTACAGACATGAAATTTATACGAAGGGAAGAAGGTCCTATGACATGCAAATGATTAGCTTTTCAGCGCATTCAGGCAAAGCAGGTGCCAGTAGTGACACCTACATTGTGTTTAAATGAGGAAATTATTCATCCGGTTCCTCATACACAAATTGCATTTGAACGTTGTTGCCTGGTGAAAAGTTGTTGTGATGCCTCGTGTAAGAAGGAGAAATGCGTACCAGCACGTTTCTGACTTTGATAAAGGTCGAATTGTAACGTACCGGGATTGTGGTTTATCTTATCAAAGTATTACTGCTCGCGTCGGTCGAGATACAATGACTGTTGGCAGAATATGAAATCGACTGGTTCAGGATGGTAACACGGAACGCCATGCGGCATCTCAACGGGCACCTATCACTAGCAGCCGAGAAGACAAGCATATTATCCGCATGGCCGTAATGGCTCGTGCAACCACGTCACGAGCCGTGAGTCAAGAAACAGGGTCGTTTGGAAGACAACAAGTGTCTGCACGAACAGTTCGATGACGTTTGCAGCAGCATGGACTCTCAGCTCGGAGACCATGGCTGCGGTTTCCCTTGACACTGCGTCATACACAAGAGCGCCTTCAATGGTGTGATCAACGACGAACCTGGGCGCACGAATGGCGAGACGTCATCTTTTCAGATGAATCCAGGTTCTGTGTACAGCATCATGATGGTCGCATCAGTGTTTGGCGGCATCGTGGTGAACGCCCACTGGCAGCGTGCATTCGTCATCGTCATACTGGCCCATCACCCGGCGTGATGATATGGGGTATCATTGGATACACGTCTCGGTCACCTCTTGTTCGCATTGACGGTGCTTTGAACAGTGCACGTTACATTTCTTGTGTGTTACGGACCGTGTCTCTACCCTTTATTCGAGCCCTGCGAAACCCTACATTTCAGCAGGATAATGCCCGACCGCATGTTGCCGGTATTGTACGGACCTTCCTTGATACGGAACATGTTTGGCTGTTGCCCTGGCCAGCACGTTCTCCAGATCTTTCACCAGGTCAATGGTTGCCGAGCGACTGGCTCGTCACCAAACGCCAGTCCTTACGGTTGATGAACTGTGGCATCGTGTTGAAGTTGCATGGGCATCTATACCTGTACAGGCAATCTAATCTCTATTTGACTCAATGCCCAGGCGTATAACTGCTGTTATTACTGCCAGAGGTGGTTGTTCTGGGTACTGATTTCTCAGGATCTATCCAGCCAAATTTTTTTAAAATTTAATCACTTGTTATTTCTAGTATAATATATTTGCCAAATAAATACCATTTTGTTATCTGCATTTCTTCCTGGTGTAGCAATTTTAATGGCCAGTATTATATTTAATATGATATTTTATTACAATTGAACATTCTTTTAAATAGTGTTAAAGTGTTTCTTGCTTGCCGCAAGAGCATGGAGGTGTGCTACTTTATCCAAATCTGTTATAGTATGTGGTTAATGGTCCTTGTTTGGTAAAAGTAATTTAGGAAAGCATTTGTATAACACTGATCTGTGGAGGCGTTTGGTAAAAGAGAATATACTCCTCGTTCCTATTCAGATGTGTCCCAGAATTCCTGCTCACGGACCATTGAATTTTGGTTAAGGATAGAATTTAGGTGGGAAATTTAATTTAAATTGTACAAATTGCATGACATGTTGGACTTGTTCTCCCCAACTAGGTTTTTCATACCTACTTATTGCTTAAAGTTGTCTAGGACCAGTAATAAATTTACCTCGTGTATGTTCCAAATAATTAAACTTATAATTTAGATTCATGATAATTTACATATCTTGCATAATAAGCAACTATTTTAAACTTTAAAATTATATTTTAAGTATTTGTTTTTTTATTTAAGAAAAAGTTGTTTAGATAATTGATTCACATGGTAATCTCTAGAATTTAAAGGCCGACAAATATAAACCGCCTGCTTATCTTCTCAGCGAGTCGTACCAAACAAATCGATTGTTGATTAGCCATTATTTAAGCGATATGAATGTATTTCAATTTGTTCCGGAGAAAGTGTTACCACTACATCCGCTCTTATCGCAAAGTTGAAGGCTAAGATTTGGAATTCCACTAACGAAATTCAAAGAAATAGATTTTATTTCATATCATGGTGTGAAGCACTTAGTCATGAATTTTATATTAAAATTATTAGTTTTGAAGGTAACATGGATAGTGGTCTGTTCCATGCATATTGCCCATTTAGGCAGATTACAACGTGAGTATATGTATATAAATTTCATATTTACTGATATATATTTGCGTCTATCGTCATGCAATCTTGACGTTTATTATTTCTTGCTTTTAAATCTTTTCTTCACTTGAAATTAAATTTTATTGTTTATTTATTATTTCTCAGTGATTTTAGATTTTCTCATCTTGGATTTTGTTTTGAAAAATAAAATCGTGTCTATATATTTTGTAAGTGCTGTATAATATTTTTTTGATATATTTTTCTTAAAAATTGGATTTAGTGATTAAGTTATCGAAAAAATATAAATTTAGAATTTTAAAGGTGTTGTTTTAATGTAAAATTCTCTGTAGGTTTTAAAATAAGTTTAAAAAACTTTTAGAGGAGAAAATATTTAACGATATTTTATGATTGTTTATCAAGCCCAACTTTTTTTGATAATTTTTAAAGGACTTATGTATAATATACATATATATTATACATAAGATGAATAGATTTTTTTTATCGTATATTTGTAGCTAAAAGTGATATGTGAAGAAATGTGATAAAAGAATGTACGTAGTAAATGATAAACTCGAGTCCTCTTCAATTTTTATTTTACTAAACAAAAAAAATCACTGAATGATAGTATCAAAATGCTTTTGTTCATTTAAGAATCTAGTTGAGAATTGTTGAAAAATTTACTGTAAAATGCAATTTGTTTTATGCCAGTGAAATTTTTATTGCTAAATCTTCTAAAAAATTCAAATAAAAAAAAACATAGAAGCGGTACCATTTTATTTATTTTGTGAAACTTTAGAGAATTTTGAGCTTTTTTTCTTCAGTTTTATAATTTAAAATATAATTTACAGTAAATATTTTCGTGTTTTTAAAAGTTTTTTAATTTTTTTTTTAAACTTTTGTAAAAAAGGATCAACTTTTTATGTTTTTATAATGTTTTAGGATAAATCTTCTATTCCTTTTATTTTATCATTGTTTTTTAAAAGAATATATTATGAAAATCATTTAAGACTGATTAAATTCTGACAAATGTGTGTGTTCACAATTTATTGCAATAAAAAATACTATTCAAACTTTGTGCTATTCTAAATTAAAATATTTGCGTTTACAGTGCGTATAGATTATTTTGACATAAGTAAAATATATGTGTAACAAAATAATATAGAATGATAGTTTCATTTTGTTTAATTATTTAAGGAAATTGTTTCGTAGCATATTTAATAAAAAATTTTATATTTTATTCAATAATCTTTGTCTCCAGAGAAAGTATATAGTTTATTAATCAAAATGAATTCAGTGCTAATAAAATAAGTGAGAATGTTAGAACCCTCGAATCAAGTTTGGCAAACAATGATTTCTGATTCTAAGCAATGGTTAATTATACATATAAATGTTAATTATTAACCTACATTGCTTTTCTGCATCATTGAGGAATATTAAGAATCAAGATACATTCAACCTACATACATCAACTCAACATGGCGATCAATAATTAATGACAGATGCAGACCATTTCTTAAAATCAAATTTTTGCAACCCTAAGCTTCGGAAAGATAATTGTTTTGTAACTCAATGCACACTTCTTTTTTTACATGACGACTAATTCAACCGAGACTTATAGTTTAAAGTAAATTCTGAACTTCTCGTATACTTACCACAGATGTGGGATAGAAGCCACGAATTATGTAGTTGGAGGCCAGAGTGATAACTTTGCAGTTGCAAGCTCAACCCTTGTGAGGAGTACGTGACCATATTTCCAGACTTTGCGTGAAAATAGTAATTGCTGATTTCAGAGACAAAGATGTAGAATCTACCAATATTGATGTCAATTTGCAAATACAGTTTTACTCTTTAAAATGTGACTGACTTATTGGCACAATTCGGCGATTTCATTGGACCCTTTTTTCAATCAGTATAACTGGCCATGTTTTGTGAACAAAATTACAAAAGCAATCGTTTCTTGTGGTCATGTATATAGAAAAGTACTCCTATTAATGTTCCCCAGTCTAAAATTTCAGAAAATGTAACAGGAATAATAAAAAATCACTCGCAATACCACAACGAATAAAACTATTTCCTTATAGATAGCAATAATACATGAGAACGGAAATATCTAAATGACATATTCATAAATTTTGACTGACCACAATTTCTTTTGCAGATGAAAGGCAGTCTATTTTTGTACCATCGAATGCAGATAGACTAATATTGCACAATACGACGTCAAATACTGATATATGCCTGACAAAAGGATGTATTAAAACAGGTGAATATTCTTGTGTTTCACAACTCTTTTCCTTTGAATTCCCCTTGTTTTAATCTAAAAGGGTTTATTAATTTTATTAAAAATTAGTTGTGTGGCAACTAAGATCTACCTTAATTTGAGAAAACTACTTTAGATATTTAATGTTGATTAATTTTTTTTGTATAAATGTTGCTTTAGTAAGAAAGTATAAAATTTTCAGTCCTATTATTCAGCATAGTATAATTTAATTTAGGCTTCATATCTAATGCAATTAAATTTAAAAAATAGTCATTTATATTTTATTATATTTTTATACTTTCTTCCAGTACCCACATAAATTTACATTTCTGTTTGATTTTTTATTCATTTTATGTTACTTCCTTATTTTTAAGAGTTTAATAATTTACAATTAATTGTGGAGTATTTTTTCGTACCTAATGTATAGTTATGCATTTGAGGCTATATTTTTCAGTTGTGCTTAACGAATAAAAATATTAATAAATATTTATGCAAAAAAGTTATGTTCAAAACAAATTATTTAAATTCTAATTTTATTTTCATTTTAACAAAGACGAAGAAAGTAATCTTAAAATTAGTTATCAACCAATATTTAAAAATACTTTATTGTGATGCTTATTAAACTCTGATCTTGAAAGTTTTTTAAAGAAATACGTTCGCAGAATTATTTAATAGTACTTTAAAAAGATAACACTTAACATAATATCTATTAAACTTTAATTTGTAACTTTAAAAATTAGCTGATTCTAATTTAATATTTAAATTAACTGAAAATATATTTCAGTTTCACATTCAATATAAAATCCTTTTATAATTTCAACTAGGATATAATGAGAACAATTAAGTTATAAAAATTAAATAACAAATGTGTAGTTTTTAGTTATGTCTTATCTAAACAAATTAAAGCCATTTATCATTTTTAATGTAAATTTTTTAAATGATTTTCCAAATATTTTTGCTAAAGTAAAATTAGTTACATCTAAAAGTTATAAGTTCTTTTATATATTTCATACGGTTTGGTGTTATTTGCCCTGGCAAAAAGAAATACCTTTCATTACTTTCCTGCATAATGACAAAACATTACTGGTAATAATATTTGCCAAAAATTAAAACGTGCGAATGATAATCATTGAGAATGCTCAAATGTTTAGAGATTGTAAGAGTCCATCAAATTTTGGATAAATTCCTGATCAAATTTTGGGTAAATTTATATAATATGAATTTATTCGCTTACAACTGAAACATAATTTAATTCGATACAATGTACCCATTAGTCCAAAAGAAATCTAAACGCATAAAAAGTCTTTTCATTTTTCAATAATTAGATCTGTAAAATCTTGTTAAATATTTAATTCAATTTTCTCCTGTAATACTAGCTGCCCGTATTCTGGAAAGTATGGATGAGAGTGTTGATCCTTGTGATAATTTCTACCAATTCGCTTGCGGAGGGTGGTTGGAAAAGCATGCCATTCCCGATGACCGATCATCCGTATCTATATTTTCTGATGTGCAAGATGAACTTAACATCAAACTCAGAGGTATAATATCACATGACTTTAAAAAAGTAGAAATAACTATTCAATCAACTTTTTTACTATTCTGTTACAGAAAAGTAACTCAATTGTTATAGAAATTTTCCTTCGTAGACAGCTTTTTAAAACAAATATTCGTTTTTTTTTTTTTTTTTTTTTTTTTTTTTTTTTTTTACTTTTCAAACATAAAAGCTTAATTTGTTCTTGAGAGCAACTACAATATATAAGAACTTTTGATGACTAACGTAATTTTCAATTTTCAGTACTGCTTGACAAACCTTTGAATGGTTCCGAGGCCAAACATGTCAAAATGATTAAACAAATGTACGACTCTTGCATGAATTTAAGTAAGTGACATTTTTAGTATTTTTCAATGAATCTCAGTTATATAGATTAAATATTTTTGTTCTTTATAAAAATATGTAAAAATAATTAAGCAAAAGTATGACTCTTGCATGAATTTAAGAGTGACGTTTTTAGTATTTCTTGTGAATCAGGATTATTTATAAGGTAAACAAGTTTTTGACGCTTTTAATGACTCCCCCTCTAAATAGAAAAACATGACCCACAGAAAGCGTAGCCTATTTTTAGTCCTCGAAATAATTACAATCGACATCTAGCATATTCTGCCAACGATGTGCAATCCTCTGGCGGTAAAACTCAGGGGTTTTGGATTCAAAGAAGTCCGTCAGTTCTTGGCGCAAGTCTGCTTTATTAGCGAAGTATTTTCTACGTAGATGATTACCACCTCTTCCATTTCTTAGATAATCTGGTCATGCAAGGTCAGATGAGTAAAGAGGATGGTACAAAATCTCCCAACTAAGTCGCTGGATGGTATTCCTGGCCTGTGTGACTTGCAGCCTCACGTCAGTGCTGGCTGCTCCTTCTGTTGCAATGCCTGTTACACACGTTCTAATTTCTGCGAGTACAAGTCCGCAGTGACCGTTTGACTTATTAGTAGCATCTTATAATGAACCACTTGACGATTATACTCCACCAGATACGAAGCACAATCTTTAGTGAGTGCATAGGGATATATAAATCTCCCGACCGGAATTTGTGAAACCAATGCCTTGTCTTATGTTCACTCACAGCACTATCCCCAAACGCTTGACATATTTGGCGATTTGATACAGCAGCTGATAAATCTACTTTGAACTCGTAAATCTAATTACATCGAACGAGCTTGTTTGACACGTCCATTTCTCTTAGCAAATGTACAAGATTTGTTTGATGAATGTATGTGGTGGACTTGCTTTTATAACGACTGATATTCCTACTATCGACTAATCGGTGTCTCAACCACATCAGACACTAGTTTACTTACCAATTTATAATTCATTTACTAGCAACGGCAAGAACTTTTTTTATTTACCTTAGATTAAAATATTTGTTTCATAAATTTTTATTTAGTAATACTCTTTGAAATATAACTGAGTTCAAGTTCTGTTTGAATTAATGTTGGCTAAACGGCATTAAAATACGAATTAAATAGTTGAAATGATCATCCAATATTTTCAAAAGAAAATGATTAAATTTAACATTTTTTGAATAATCAGATTATATTTTAAGTACATTAATGTAACTTCATAAATGGTGTAAACGTTTAATCATTTTTCTTTCTTACTATAAAAACAGATCGAGATTTATGTAGATTAGAGTCTTTACAGTTAATGCATCTTTCATATTAATATATTTATTGCAAAATATGAAAAATTATTTATTTTAATAACTATATTGTCCGCAATATCAAATTGAAAATTGTAAAATTTGCAATTAAACTCATAAATTTTGATTGCAATTTTGCTTAACATTTAGTTATTAACATTTTAATAAAATAATACATCAAAAGTCATAAGTCGAAGACAAATATTGCAATTCTGATTTTGAGTGCCATTCATACCACCAATAAAGTTCACATTGTTCATGGTCTAGAAGAATTTCTAAACCAAGAGTAAATTTATATAAAAAACCAATAAATTCAATGCCTGAGATTGAGTTTATGATGTAATTATAACGTGGGAAACGTGATTTTTTACCGATCAAAAAATGATAATTTCGGATTTTTCTATTGTCATTTATTTACGTAACTACTTTATGTTTATCTCATTTCCAAGTATTTTTTCACTGACCTCTACTGACCGAATTTCTTTTCGAATTACAAGTGCCATTTTAGTTAGCCTGTTTCGAAATTTTGAAAAAACTCGGATTTGTTTCGATGTCTCAATCTGTATGACGATTTCAATACAAGATAAATCACCTCTAATCGAAATCAGCTTCAATTTTGATTATTGTGGTGTTTGTGTTTGGCGACTTAGATTATAATTCTTTCGAACATTTGCAGTATTTCTTTTCGAAAAGATTCAGTTATAAAAATAAATAAGGAGTTCTTATTATTTATTTCTATTTTCTTTCATAATAAAGATTTTATAGTAAAATACCAGGTAACCAGAAACGTTTTCTCGCTGTTTGACAGAAATTCCTGACGCAATATTGATATGACAAAACAGTTTTTATGATCGCGTTAATCACCATTACATGCGATAACCTTTTCTTAGCTCGATGTGTAGACAAATTCATATGTACCACTGCCTGCTATAAAATGGCCGGTCTTGGAAAGAAAAAAAGGAACCACTTCGATTTTAGTCTTTCATCACCGAACAGTATCATTTGCATTGTTTAACGCACGGAGCAGGTGATAATTATTTGGAAAAATGTCTCTGGAATAGAGAGGATGAAAGAAGTTCCCATTCTAAGGCAGAAATTGTATTCAGAGTTCAACCAAGGACTCTAAAATGTGTTTCAAATCTGCTGCAGGGCGTTCAACTAGCAGATGAATAGTTAATGATTTGGCCTTGGACTTAACAGTTTGAAGATTCGATTCCTACTTCAGGTATAGATGCTTCTTGTAATTTGAAATCCAATTCAAACTGTAGACCTTAATTTAACTAGCCTTTAATGTACAAAATCTTACCATTAACTGACAACCAAGCATGTTATAATGAGTCTTTCAATGACATGTAACGTTGTCCAGCTATCCATTATCAGGCTTCTCTAGATCATCAAGTTCTTTTTAATTTTAAATACTTAATTTTCGGACATTGCACGTTGCAGCAGGTCTCTGTATCTCTTTAAGAAAATATGTCGAGCATAAGCGTTAAAGTTGAAGGCATCAGCCTAGACTGACTTATGAATGAAGATATCCATTTACCCATTCTCTAATCTCTAATTTCTGCATTCTTCTAAGTGGACTCTTACTCTCTGAAGAAAACTGGACACAAATAGATTTTTGGAAACTATTATTTCTTATGAAACTTTTGGGTAGTAAATTTTGAAATTTGATTTTCTGAGGCTATAAGACACGAGAGCTGAGAAACAATAGAAACACAAATATCAGCCTTTGTTCATTAACTACTTGGCATAGACTTTTATATCGATGGATTTAATCTTCACTTAATGTAATCATTTGTTTTAGAAAGGGTGAATAAATGTATGAATGTATACATCTGATTGACTTCTATTCTAGAATCTCATATTAGTGAATTTTCGAAACTTTGATAGTTATTTTTCATTCTTGAATTTAAATCTTATAAATTGCTACAAAATCAGAGTAACACCTTCGCAAATCTTGGTAGATATACGAATGAGTGTGAAGCATGTTCTGGGAAGTGTTATATTAGTTACATATTACCTTTTCTAAAATAATTTTGTTTTAATCTTTTCGAAGAAAAAATTTTACATTATTAATTTCTTTTAGTCATTTAATTAAATTTGGTAAAAAATGCAAATTCTTTCATAAGAAATAAAAAGGAATATAAGGCATTAAAATATAATACAACGAATTAAAAAATGGTAGTAAGTCTCGTAAATAAATGAAACATTTTCCAGCCGATTCGGTAGCCGAATGGCTAGCGCTCTTACATTGGGTCAACAGTTCATGGGTTCAAATCTCATCTTAAGCTTGGTTGTTTATAGTGGTTCGAAATCCATTTTAAACTGTGGGACCATATCTTATTAGCCTTTGCAAGCAAAAATTGACGTTGAGCGACGTATAATATTTTGTCAAATTTATTTACAAAGCATATTCTATTTACTCATTACTTATGAATTCGACTAAAATATTTTGCTTCTAAGTGAGAGTGTCATATTTCATTTAGTTTTTTCTAATGAAATTCGACGTGATCTGACAATCTATTTGATAAATATATGAAAGAGAGAGAACTCGTAACACATTAATACTTTACTAAATGGAACCGTAATTTGTATTGCAGTCAAATATAAAATGACACTTTTGTGCCTGCAAAGTACCACACCCAGTACCAAACCCCGTTTGGCTATCAAACCTATTTGGTTAATGAAAACCATTTTCGTTTATAATTAAATAAGTTATTTCGTTTTAAAAACTTTAAAACATAAAATTGTTCGGGTGGAATTTATATGAAAATTACATTTAAAAACTTTTATGTTACTTAATATGTTGAGCTTCGCACTCAAGAAAATGTATTTTACAGAGAGCATAGAATCTTCAGGTAGTGAGCCTTTGGAAAAGGTGCTGAATAGCCTTGGTGGTTGGCCTGTTGTGATGGGCGACAGCTGGGACGGATCCAATTTCGACTGGATGGACTCCCTTTTTGCGTTTAGGAAGCTCGGGTACAGCCATGACATCCTCCTCGACTTGTCAGTCACCGCTGATTACAGGAACAACACAGTCCACATTATCGATGTAACCCTTATTTTATTCATTTGTTTAAATATAATTTCTTTGTGAGAAAATTAAGTATGATAAAATTGTAAAATGCAGTATAAATACGTAAGAAATTTTGGCAGAAAATAATAAGTTCATTTAAAATTATCTATTAACAACATTGATGAAAATGTCACATGCTTGAAATAATCCTTCTGGCTAGAAAATTGTTTTTAAAATTATTTTACATTATACATTTACCATTATAAAAGTCAGAACGAAGGTATTGATAATTTTTTTATGTATGCATAAGTAGCCATCATGTTCTTTAAACAGAAATTTTATAAGTTATAATTAAGGTGTTAATATTTTAATAAAAATGAATTAAATTTTTACTTTAAAATTTATTTCAAATTTGCATTGTTTTCATATAAATACTCTCTTGTGTTTATCCAATTTAAAGTTCTGATCATGTTAAATTCTGACAAAAATTTAATTAAAAATATCCCTTTGTGCACTAATTTAAAAAAAAAAAAAAAAAATTCTCTAAATGTTTCTTTTGAGGGGGAGACATATCTAAAAATATTTTACAGCCTTTTGGAATACGATGGATTACTTCTCGGAAAATAAATCTGCTATTTTCAAAAGTCAAAAAACCTCATTTTAATAAAATATATTGTAAATAAAAAAATATTTATTTTTTAAATTCAGTTATTTATTATCCTTTGAAAACAATAGCAAAAAATAAAAAACATTATTCAATTTTAAGAAATCAAAAATTCCTAATTATGTTCTTTACTTATTAGTAATCACACTAAACAATAATTTTGAAATTATAAATATTTACATAAGTTATATATATTTCATTGTGAATTTCGGTAATTTTTTATTGTTTTTAGTAAAACATGGAGAATGTATTTATAGATAAAGCACAAACTACATTAAGTAATTCTTAAAACAAGTGACATTCTAAAATTTATTTAAAATATGAAAATGAATTGAGTTATATGTGGCTTCGTAATTTATACGGTAATTTTTCTTATTTGCGAACTTTTTTGTAAGTAATTAAAAGTTCATTTTTTAAACTGAATTTCCAGAAATATTTAGGTAGCATTTCATTAATTTTGATTATAATATTTTTTTACCCTTACTTATTTCAGCTGGATCAGACATCCTTAGGTATGCCTGACCGAACGTATCTAGTCAAAGGATTAAATGATACTTCAACAGCAGCCTACTTTAAGCTGATGGTTAAAACTGCAAATAAATTGGGTGCAGACAAAAGTAAATCTGAGAAGGAATTAATGGAAGCATTAAAATTTGAAATGAGGCTTGCAAATGTACGTTTTTTAGCAAATTTATATACGAATGCTACGTGAATTTGAATTATTTTATATTTAATTATTTTTTTTAATTTGATCCGTCTAGTACTCGTTGCCAAGAGAAGAACGGAGAAATATCAGCAAGCTTTATAACAAGTATTCTTTAACGGAACTTCAAGAGTTGGTTCCTGGTGTAAGTGAATTGCTTGATACTTATTTTTTTATATAATATTTTAATCATATTCTCTCATTATTAATATATATAAGCCCAGTGGCATAGTAATGGTACCACACGTTCCAGGTTCGGTCCACACAAAGTGAGATCGGGCTGGACAAGGTTGACTCCCTTTCATCTCATAAATGGATCGATAAAACTGAGAACGAAGAATTTTTTGAACTAAACACTGGAATTTCGTGTAAGGCTGACCATTTATGCTTCGCTCCCCAGGGCCCTTTGTCAGGGAAACAGATATCGGTACTGTACGCTTTGATCCCACAAGGCGGTTGTGCCACTGATTTTAGTTATTAGTTCTTATTAATAAGTATATGCTTGAAGATATTAGAACAGTTATTACTATCTCAACTATAATTGTGCCAGACAGTTAGCTGAAGGGTTAGCACTCTAACCTTCATTCAACAATTAGTGAGTAAGGCCACGTAACTTGGTTGAATAAGATATAGTTTGTGTATTTCGCGTTATCAGGTACATAATGATATTGTGGAAGATGACAAATTTAACATAGAGGAGCATTTAAAATGATTATCAGTTTTATCATTTTTTTTATTTATCATTTTGGAGGGAATGTTATTAAGTAGCAGGTAATAGCTTAATTTTATGGCTATTTAAGCTATCTTATTGAAATTGTTGAATATTCTTCGCTAAAATTTTATTAGTCACAAAACTGAAATCTGATATCATTCTGTACGTTGCAATTTAAGAAAACGACACTGTCATTTATTGAATAAAAATGTAATACTTGCACTCTTTGCATTCACTAAAAATACATCGCAATATTTTCATCGTTAGCTTAACTTAGGGCATTTTTTAAGGTGTGATAGGAATTAATTTTACATGTGTAATTATTTAGTAATACATATTGTGTTTAAATATATGTATGTATATATATACTTAGTTTTAGATACTACTTAGCAGACAGGTAACATAGTGTAATGCTTCGAGCTTACCATGCACTGGTCAGAGGTTCTATCTTCAGGTAGGAAAAATTCAGCCTTTCACCCTTTCAGTGGCTCGGTAAAACTAAGTATCAAGCATGTTTGTGAGCTAAGCACTGGCGGTTTCACGTTAGGCTGACCACTTAATAGAAACATATACTTCGCACAACAGAGCCTTCGTTCAAGAAAACAGATATGGGTATAGTTGGCTCTTAAGTCCCCAAATGGTCTGTCAATGATACATAGTTTTTTTTTTTTTTATTTAGATTCGACTTACTCTTGAAATAATTGTTAAAATCACTTCCCTCTGTATCTATTCAAGTACATTGTTCTAGTTTATGCACTTAACATTAAATTATGTCATCGTAATTTTGGTTTTTCCTACAGATTGACTGGATTAAATATTTCAATGGATTGCTGAATGATCGCATTGCCGAAAATGAAATGTTGATAATTTCTGTTCCGGATTTCGTTAAGAAATTTTCAGAAATCATTAGTACCACTGATAAAAGGTGAATATTAAAAGTTTAATTTATTAATTATATATGTTTATTTGGTTAGATATTTTTTTATTTAAGTCAGTATTAAGTTCAATTATATACATTAAATATCAGTAACTACACGAAAACCAGTAATGTTCTTTTCATTTTTTTTTACCTATGATTAAACAATTTTATGTTACATAGTTTAAAAACATGACGTTCAAGTGCCGAAATCAATAAAATTTTACAAGTGCAGGTCTACACACTTTCAACAGCCGTGTACATATGCGAAGACATGGAAGAGTGCAAAGCATTCTTTGGGTGATCATTACTTAGGGATTTCAAAATATGCTTATCAGCCGTTGCATCAAGTCGCCGAAAATGTCTAGTTTTGGAGATAGGGCTGTGAATGAATGTTCTGCAAGACATCTTTTTTTCCAAAATTTTAAGTTGAAAAATTTGGTCAGAAGAAATGTTTTGTGCCGAAGAAAACTCTTTACCGCAAAGGAAACATGGACTTCTTTGCACCTAAATATTCAATTTTTCCACACGGGAATTGAAATAGTTTTTGTTCAATCCCAAGTCATGTGGGTGTAGATGGTAAATAAAAGACTGATACAACTGCAAAATCAACATCAATTCCAACTCAACTATCAGTATCACTATCAGGAAAGGGAAAAGTGTTAAACAATTATTCATTATCTTTGGTCGGAGTGTTGGAACTTGAAGGTAACTAACGAGCTATGTGCATTATTTCCATTCATCAATTTTACCGCTACGAAGTGCTCTTTATTGGGCACACACGTTTCACTCACATTTATTTTTCAATGATATGAATCTATGGTGTGAAATGTGTGATCTATATATTGTTTATCGCATTTTAATTTCATGTAGAGATTTTGTCTGTCATTTTTATAACTCAAACCTTTTAAATATAAATGATTTGCTCGGGGAACTACCACAAAAAAAAAAAAAAAAAAATTGAGTGCAATAGTTTTTATAAGCAGTATTTGTGTGTGATTTTAAATTATGTAATTTATATTTTAAATTTTATACTTTACACTCAATTTTATCTTATAGTTTTTGCTAATGTTTTACCAAAACTCTAACTATACGATTAAAAAAGTTTTACTTATAGTTAATTATATTTTGGATTTTATTGATACTATTCACAATTATTTTTAAATTTTGAATAATTTTAAACGTAGTTTGGTTTTGTAAAAAAATAAAATAAAAATCTGATTTGGTGCAGCTTTTCTTTTCTTTTACATTTTGCACCACAAAACCTAAGCAACCAACTACTTTTACTTTTTACTGAACATTTTCTGCCAACACACACAGCAGGAGACACGTTGGTTGAAGATGCTGGTTACCGATAGAAATCACTTTGAGTACTAATAATCTACACTTTCTGCAAATCATCTTTCCAGCTAATATGAATGACAACTTCATTGGTTTCCTTATAATATTATTTAATTAAAATTTAAATGTATGAGTGTCTTATTTTTTGAATAGTCATTTTGTACAATAAATTTAATCTTTCATTATTCAATATTACTTATGATAATGACTTTAATTTATCCTATTTTTGTGGCAAAATTAATTCCTTACTTTTCCAAGTATATTGTTATCTTCATGTTTAAGACCACAAAGTACTATCCATTTTTAGTAATCAATTATATTAAAAAATTTCAAGATTTTTTGTAATGAATGAATTCCAAGTTTTTTCATAAGCAAATAAGGAATCGTAGCAACTACTTCTAGAAACATAAATAAACTTTTCTTTTATTGAGATGTTTTCTGCATCTTAAAAATTTATTGATTTAAAAATTATTTTCTTAAAAAATATATTGTGACCTTCATAAACTTTATATTTCACGTAGGATTGTCGCCAATTATATGATGTGGCGAGTAGTAGCCCAGTCTTTAAGTATGTTATCCAAAGAATGGAGACACTTGGCACAGGAGTACAGCGCAGTCATAACTGGAAAGAGCCAAGAAGAGCCTCGATGGGAGCAATGTCTGTCCTCTCTATCTGGGAGCCTCGGAATTGCCCTGAGTTCGCATTACGTGAGGAATTACTTCAAGGGTGACAGCAAGCATAGAGTAAGAACATATAATTTAAGATTTGAATTTATTAATATTTATAAATAATATACCAAGTCGGCAACCGAACAATTAGCCCCCCTGAATTTCATTTGCAAAGTTTGGATTCGATTCACAACTCAGGCATAATTCTACTGTATTTCGAAGTCATTTTAAATTGTGAGTCCCCTATCTAATTGATGTGTATAAAAATGGCTCTTGAGCAACGAACCAATTTAAACAATTTTTTCTAAGAGTGTATAAATTTAAAATGTTCGTTGCATCATTTTAATCCTCTTGATAAACAATTCAATAATTTTACTGTTTGCGTAATATTAATTTTAGTCCAATGCATTTACTAAAACTGTTAGTCGTACCTTTTGGTTAAGAAAATCCTACTCTTTATTAAAGTTAAATACTGGTGTTTTACCATTAGCAAGATGTCAGTTGTCATTGTTAACTCGAGAGCCTCTATAAAGAGAGTTGTATATCAAGCTAAAGAAAATTATTATTATTATTATTTTGTAATATTTGTCCGGTTCCAAGACGGCAGAAGACTGGAAGTAATGTTTGTTAACAATTTTTGAATTTTAATGCTTATTGTTACCTCTTCTGGTAATCATTGTGAGTTTTCTGTAAAAAATCTCGATTTATTTCTTGTATATTTCTTGTATTTGTTAAGTTTAAATTATTTTATAGGACAAAATGAAATTATCTTTTTATTCCACTTGAAGATAATCATATGCTGCATTACTAAACATAAATGTTATCTAACAGAACTTGAATAGAACAAATTTTTCATTAATATTCATACAAATCTTAAAACTCAAATTAATGTATCATATATTAATTATTAAATTTGAATTACAAAATGTTATTAAAGGAAAATTGATATTCATAAATAATCCATATATTAAATATATATTAGATTGGGGGAAAATTCTTATGCTTTATTTAGTTTTTTATCTGCTTTTTGCAAATGATTTCAAACTATTTCATGTCTGATGTTTTGCTTCTGGCCAGCTAACGTGCTGGCTAAGTTAGGACCTTTTTGTTATTTTATGGATATTTTCGACGATAAGCCTACCTGTACCAGGATAATCTTTAACATGAAATATACATGAATGAAATCTATGAAATCAAAATTACAAGTAATTGGCTGTTACAATATTGGTACCATAAAAAATTTTCTGATTTTCAACTGCCTGGCTTGTATTTTCTCCTTTATCTGAAGAAAACTGTGAATATACTGTATTTTCTCTAAAAATATAAATCTGATATCGTATGATCAATATTTAACTAGATATCAAATATTACAATCATCAACCAAAAAAAATAATGGAGTTCTTTCTCCCCAAACTAATAATTATTTCTAAATCTAGAAAATAAGTTATTTAAATTTATTGCATTAGAATTTTTTTAACTGTTTTGTAAATCCATGTAAAATTAGGAAATTATATTTCATAGAAATATTTGTGTATCATTACAAATACATTTCCTTTATTGTGCTATTTACTTTTATAATTGATTACATTTCACAATTAAATTCTTCTTTTAGGCACTCGAATTGGTGAAATACATACATAAGGAATTCTTAAGTATTCTTGATAACATAGACTGGATGGACGAAAAAACTAAAATTCAGGCCAAAGAGAAGGTTTGTGAATCTTTTTTTCTCACGTGCAGTTTTGAATTTTTATTTTGGTGGAGTTCGTTCCATTTATTTTTTTCTATGTCAAGGCGTTTTTCTTATACTCGTGCAAACATTTGCATTGTTTTGAAATGTGTTGCTGTTTTAGAATTATTCAGGTAACACATTTTTATTCTATTTTATAAAAGTAAATTCACTATTGATATATCATGTTGAAAGCGAAAGAAGCACAAGGCTATTTATGTTTAAGTATGTAAAAGAAGACTTAGCGAAAAAAAAAATCCATTTTTTTTTTTCTAATCATTCAAAAAAATTCATATTTCATAAGTGCATACCATAGAAGAAATGGCGAAATATGAATTTAAAATTTCAAAATAACCAAAAGTTTCTGATAATGAGGGTGCTACCTTCCTAAACCAAGCGCGGGGCGGTAAAATGGTGAAGAATTAACATACTGTGCCTACGCAGAATTTTTCAGATGTTTTTTTAATTGTAAATATATGTATTCGTAATAAAAAAATAAATAAATAAAATGCAACTAAAAATTAAAATAGTTTTGAAAGTTTTAAGTGACAATATATTGCAGCTACTAATAAATTTATGCGAAGTATTGTAGTTCATGAGCATTATTAATTTCCATAAAAATTTTTACAGTATTTGAGAGTAACTTCTTTAAGGTCCACCATATGCACCACAGAATCAAATAATGGCCATTTCATATCTTTACATAACACGATTGCCCCAAATATTATCAATGTGGTTCAAGTGTGGTGGGTGTATTGCCTTTCTACCATCTTCACTCTCCCAGGCTGGACGATGGCAGCTCTTTTGACACTGCAATACCGTCAAAAAAAATGAAAAAAAAACCAACCACTGCAGTAAAAATTTCTTACAAATGGATCTAAGATTTAATCTCGACACTGTACCATCGTAAATGAAAGTCAAGGTGACT
>JAPDSC010115420.1:0-12892 GCA_026290005.1 Latrodectus geometricus
CATGGGAAAGTTTTAAATTTATCTTCACAATTCACTACTGCTAGAAGGCTGTTATTGTTTGGAAATAACGATATCCTTTGTCAACTCTAGTGTCGCCTTTGTCGCAAGAGTGTCGAAACTGAGAAAATTATCAATGCTTAGAGGCATGAAATGGGAAGTAAATTCTGAAAATGTAAAGAATAATTAATGCACAGTTAATAGTTTTAAGCTAAAAACATTTTCAAGGCATTGTTACACATTACTTTCCGAGAGAATTTTCCATAGATAATGGTTCTTACTCACATATTGCCAAGGAGGAAACCAGGAAAACTTTCCACCTTCCATCTCAAAAGCCGAGACACAAAATTCATCTCCCATTGCTTAACCATGAAAAGAATTTAAGCTTGAACCGAAATATTATGGATAACGATAAAAAAATGATGAAAGGTATTAATTTAAAAGCAAAACAGGAGTGTTTCAGACAGGTGAAGAAAAGTGTGGAATGTAGTTGGTTACTGAAGACAATTGGGCATCGCCATGGTGATAAGACCTATGTTCATTAAATATTTGTCAAATCATTGATGAGGTTGGGAAAATTGTGAAACGAAAGTGCCAATTAGCTGTTCATCTACTAATATGTTCTTGGTTTTAAATGAAGAAACGAATGGCTACGTTTAAGTATTTCAGTCTGCAGAGATAGGAACCGGAAATAGAGGAAATGAAATAAATACAAAAAAATAAAGTTTCATTTTCATTGAAACCTAACTTTATACTCTAATAACTACCTAAAACTTAAACTTATTTAGGAACTGTTTTAATCGCACACAAACAACCATACACCAGCACAAGTTGCTATGGCAACAGCAAATATTACAAAAATATAAATATCCAGAAAATCAAAGCAATGATGCAATGCTGCATATGATATCGCAAAACAATTCATAGTGACATTTGAACCATGATAAAATCATGGACATATTTTTTTTTCATAATCAGAAGTTTACTGAAGATGTAATACCGATTGGATTTTGACAAAAAAAAAAAAGAAGAATTACAGGGGAATTTGTGTAATTCAGTATACTTATGCAACACGTATAATCTGCGTAATACATGTCATTACCAATGTAGCTCAATTGTACCGTGTCTAATCACAATTTAAATGGCGCTTAGGAGTCGTCACATATTGGGCAATACCATTAGTTCTGCTACAAAGACAACTGGAGACATCCTTGAAAAATCCTTATTATTATTAAGAAAAGGCTTATTGTTCTGATTTTTCTCATACATTTACATTGATTGGTGATCCTTGACATAACATTGATTCTGCCTTTAGATCTATAGGTGATAAAGGTTTATAGAACACTGTGGTGTTGTTGTTTATGGACGGTCACTTCTTGTTGTGGCTTTAATGAGCCATCTATATGTATATATATGTAACTTTTTATTGCGAAATACAGAGCAATGTAAAAAGAAATCGCAATATTTAAAACTAAATTTGTCTTAAAGACTTAGACGTTTGCTAGTTGGAAAAATATTATTGATTATAATAGTTACAATCTTTTTAATGAAAACCTTGATAAAATCAAAAGTGGATTGTTTTTTAAAATGATGAATTACATTAACAAGATATTTAAATGGAAACTATTCAGAAAAACGTTCGTTAGTACAATTTATTTGAAAGGAATGGTTAGGTTAGGTTATGATGAACATTTTTGGAGCTGTATGCTAATATGGAAGAGGATAACTGGAGATTTTTTTTTTAGAATTAAACACACATGCCATAGGTACCCATTTTTAGATTAGGAAACCATTTACACTCCAGTCATACAAGGAAAGGACAAATACTGGAGAGAGAGAAATTACATGCATATCCGAACCGGGATTCGAACATAGGACTTCCTTATCCACAGCCAGGCACGCTGACCACTAGACAGAGCAAGTTGCAAAATTAATGTTTCATATTGCAGTAAGGAATTTGATAATGATTCCGTGGAACAGTTCGTAATCTCAAGTTACTCTCATATATTTTCAGACATGCTTATTTCTGCCGATCGAAACCGTAAAAAACAGTCAATCACAACTTAACTTTGAATAAAAGACAAATAACAAGGTCGACACCTGAGATATATTGTACCTTGCAACGTAGCATAGTGATAAAAAAATTAAGTCTGGTATCAAAACTGCTTTTTTCTTTAAGGAAGAGTTATCAGTGTCGATCTCTTTCAAACTATTGAGATATCTACACATAATTTAACACAAAACGCAACTTATCACAGCTTAACTTTGAATCAAAGCCAAATAACGAGGTCGACACCTGAGTTATATAGTAGATTGAAACTTAACATAGCGATAAAAAAATGAAGTCAGGTAACGAACCCACTTTCTCCCGATCAAAAAGATTGATCAATGCCGATCACATTTAGGTATTAAGGTCTCTACACATAATTTGTCAAGACGCGATGTGAACATGTCATCTTCATCCTATTCTGACGAATAAAATTTTGATTTTCCAATATAATACGTAAAATTATATATATATATATATATATATATATAAATAATGATTTATAAAAAATTAATATGTTAATTTTTCTAAATAGCAAAATATTATATAATCTAACTATATATGTTGGATTATAATATACAAGATTCGGTAACAGAAGAATGTGTTTATTTATTCAGTAATGCTTATTTAATATTGAGTATTCCCTATGTTTGTTTTATTCAACACAGCAGAATAATAAAGTCGAAGACGAAATTATCCACTTTCCACATATAATCAAAGAAAATTCGATTATCTAACTTCTTGGAAGCTTTAATATCTATAGAGTGAGACCAATTGATTGGTTTGGTTAGGTATATTTCCCGTATTTAACTATTCGTAAATGACTCTTTTCAGATTATTATTTGATATGTTGGCATTCCTTTTCTCTCAAATTAAATCTTAATATTTTTGGATTGTACGTACGCTACGAAATAAATCACAGTGATTCAAATATGAAAACAGTTCTATCTTCAAATATAACTGAAAGATATTAATTATAGTTTTCTAAGGTACAATACGCTGCGTAGACTCTTATATAGAGGATTATAGAGTCTGTTAGTTAATTTACATTTATAAAGTTATATCTATAGCTCGTGAAACAACAAACAATATTGTCTCGTCTCACAATTCTTAAAATTTTCATAGAATAATTGTTCTAGCTTACAATGATCAAATCAATTTATTATTGATTAAATAGACCAAATGAATTATATTACACAGAAGTTACAGTCTGATTTCATGAAAATTTTGTAAAAATCTAACTTTCGGTATAATATATTTATATATATAAGCAATTACAATTCTGTTTTCTTATGAACAACAAGGTCATTACTTTTTATTGGCTGCATTATTGTATGTCACATCATTTTTATCCATTGCTAAATCCAATTAACAACATTTGCCACAATTAACCAGATTATTTATTACCTTATGTTAAGCGATTGTTTATCTTATTTTTTTAAGTGGTTGTTTAATTTGCTAACTGATAATCTCTTTATTGTGCATAAGAGTTAATTTAATCATGGTTGAGAAAGATTCCGAATCACTTCAGATATTCACGTTGAAGAGGGAGTCGAACTCATTTGCTTTCGAATTGAAGGCCGTATCGCTGGTCACTCAACTATCAACTCAGCTCCAGTGAGGTGATTTATCGATGTAAAAAAATTCTATATCAATAATTTTATCGTTCATGTTGACTACTTATATGTAAAATATATACTTCATTAATCTAATTAAATAGCTCTCTTATTCAATATTTGCCACTCAGTTTTGTCCTTTGTAGTACAATATATGAAGCTTGGTGGTGTAGTGTAGTTCTTTGAACTCCAAAGGCACAAGTTCGATCCTCGAGCCAAGCAATGTTAACTCATCCATTCATCTCTTCAGTGGGTCGATAAAGGAGAATAACAAGCAAGCTCATGAACTTAAAACTGCTTGTTTCACGTTAGGATGATCACCTATCCAAAACATATGCTGTGCACCCCAGGCCCTTGGAAACGAGCACCGTAGGCCTTGGCGCTCATATGAGCTGTCGTGCCATTGATCTTAGGAAGAGTTTGAGTACGATACGTAATAATAATATAAAGAAAATTGGTTTGTTCTTATTGATGAACAGTTCAACATAGTATTTATTTTTAAAAGTTAAAAAGTTTATAATGCTATTATTTTGATTTAGCTTTAAATAAATGTTCTGCACTATGCTTAGATCACTAGGGCTTGATGATTGCCATTTAGTCAATATAACTTATTCCATCAGCCAGGATCCTGATGAAACTTTCATAGGTGGCGAAATTTACCAACCAATTAGACAAATGCATTTTAAATAATTAATTAGATAGACCATATCCAACAAAAATGGCATTGTAGAGAATTGTTTGGAACAGGAATCCATTGTTTTTAATATTGACTCCTATCAGTCAATCAATATTCAACTACTCTTTATTTTGATAGGTCATTTATTAAAGAATTCTAACAAGAGATCACTTTCATCATCAATATATCTCTTCATTTTACACATTTACCTAAGTTAATAAATTTTACCAATTAATTATAGACTAAGACAAATTAAGTAATTCATTACATCAAATTAGGTTTGATGTCATCACTTAGGCAGATAGATTTGAGATGGTGCTGATAAGCATTGTTTGGAGTACGATTCTATTTCTTAGAACTGACTGGTTAGCCTACCTCTTTACTTCAATTCAATAGAATAAGTCTTTAATACTTTCAAGAAATATTCTCTTTTATGATGAATAAACCATTCCAGAATTTTAATAAGTTTTTTTCTTTTTTTGTTTCTAATGACGGGTATTCTTGAGCAAGTATAATAGTACATTAGCCCATTAGCCGCAACAAGGCCAGAAACTGCTACTCATTTTATCGTTACACGGTGGACACCTGTGTACCAAGTCACGGAGGTACGAATAGCATCGCCCATGCCACACCACCACAAACCCGTTTATAGGGCGGGCCACATTCATCCATCATCTGAGGAAAGGATAAGAAACACAGAGAGAGAAAGAGAAAGTACATCCATGCCCGAGCCTGGATTCAAACCCAGGTCCTCCCCATCCGTAATCAGTTAAGCTAACCACTAGACAGGTTGGGCGGCTGAATTTTAATAAGTTTAAATATATATTCCTCGATGAGCGCTTATTTCGGTCACATGATACCAGACATATCGCAAAAGTGTTGTTGCCAAACATTAGATGAAACACTAGAGCTAACTGAAAAACTCAATGGCTTCTTGTCAAATAGAAATTTCGAGCTACTTCCTTGAAATTTAACAAAAAAATTATTTCTTGCTTTTTGAGGACTTATAAGAGGTTGAAATACATGTTAAGATCTAGTTTTGGCAATCGGTATGAATCACATTAACAACTCAGTTGTAAATTCACCTGGAATGAGTGGGTCATTACAGGTAAATAACTTACAATAAAATCTTGGTGAATGATTGGCTTACGTTAGTTTTTGATTAATACCTAATTTCTTTAATAGTCTTCTTTTTAGATAATGTCTTCCATTTTGTTTAAGAACCTGCTGAGAAATTTTCGCGCCATTTTTGATAGTTTATTTGTTGCCAATCTTCTTTTACTTAAGTTTATTAAAAAAACTTAATTTACAATTTTATTTGCTTCCATAATTCCATGCGTGATCTGAATTACCATTTATTATTCATGCATCCATTTGTAGATCTCAGACATTTTCTTTTTTCTCCTCTTTTAAACAAAAGTTTTAGTTATTTATTTTTTACCTCTTTAAATATCCTCTGGATGAGATAAAAATGTCCAATTCCTCTACTGATGGGAAAAAGCCAAAATATAAACAAAAAAAAAAAAAAAAAAAAGAAGAAAAAGAAATTCACTAGAAAGGAAGAACACACAGTTAGTGAGTGAGTGTGTTGTGTAAAATGGAAGCGAGGCTCGCATATGTCATTTGACAATACCAGTGTTTCTTCTTGACACGACTCACTCTCGCTTGACAGGCGGTTCTGTCATTGACTGGCTACAATGACAGTGCGATTTGGCGACATTTCGCCAACATTTTAAATCTAACATCCAAGATTTTCAGTCTTTTGTAATTGTTTGATTTTGTCAATAAATGGTAACTGTAATTAATTCACGCAAGTACATACCGTATTGAAGAAATAATAATAATTATTATATTTTATGATAATTAATCATTAGATTTTAATAATGGTAAATGTTCTTTATTATAAGTAAAATAGATTGCTTTTGAATACAGGTAGAAAGAAATTTTAATTCTTAAGTTATAAAACTAAAACTGAAGCAGTCTATTGGCTCTGGTGGTACTGTTCAATGGTTTTAGTACAGGCGAGCTAATTCGAGAAGGAATTTTGTTTTTATTAAAAATGCAAAGACACTTTTAGATCAATTTGATCCTACTGCGCTATTTTACTGGACAAGACAACAGCATTAAAATCTTTTTATAATTTTTACAATCTGTATTCAAAATTTGCTTATCAATTTCTTCCAAATGATTTCTCGTTTAAAATCTTAAAATCCACATTTAAAAGCAAACAACTATTTTCAGTTTATAAAAAACCTCCAGAGTAATATAATTTTCTGGATAAATTTCATAAGCATGGAAGATTTAATATTTGATGCTGAATCTTCATGAATTGAGGTTTTGGAGAGCTGATATTTTAAATAACCTAATGTTTGGATAATGTTTTGGAGCTAAATGACAAAATTTTCTAATTTAAAAGTGGCATTTTTGTAATTCTGACGTTGACAAAAAAATAGTTATAAGGCCTCAATAAATAGATCAGAATATGACTTGACCAAGTCATATTAGAGTCAAAATTATTAAAAATAACTCGAGAGCCCTTACTTATGAACTTTAAAGATTGATTTGATTTTATCATTTTATGATTACTTTTTGCACATGAGAGCTTATTCAAAAGAGATTTATAGCTTAATTTAGAATCCAAACCACTGTGCAAATATCCATGCAAGATATCACAGTCGAGCGATGAACTAAAATATCATCGATGATAAATGATATCATTGATATTTAATGATAAAATCGGTATTTTAGTTCTAAAATATAAATTGAAGAACCAAAAACTCAACCAAATATGAGTAAAAGATGTGAAAATTAAATCCAAGCAAATTAACCAAAATTTAAAAAACAATTTAAAAACAAATTTTTTAATGAAATCAGAGTTTAAAAAATAGAAAAAAAAAATTTCAGAGTTTTATTTAAATAATTTTGAGCCTAAAATCTATGTTTGATTAACAATTTCAATTATTTTTATGCTTAATGTTAATATTGCATATTGTTATACATATTGTCATATACATATTGTTAATAAATTAAATACGAATTTGTAATTTAATTTACCTTAAAATATAACAATTTAAACCATTACTAGTTTTTAGTATATTTTCCAATTTTATAAATTTATTTCACACTTGCAATAATTTTTAACGGCATAAAAATAACTTAAAATTATTAAAATGTAACTATTATTCCTTTAAGCAAAAGTACAATAAATGATTCAAAATGTATCAATTACATTTTATACTATTTATTTTAGCATAGGAATAACACTTCCATATTAATCTTAGAAATATTATTCTAATAATAATGACTTTTACAATTTCATCTCCGAATCTCGTATTTACTTTTTATATCATACAATTCTCTCGAATTAAGTTCCATTAAATCTATTTATTTTAACGAATCAGTTTTTCTCTTATTAATTTTAGTATTACAGTTAAAATAATATTTACCGTCTGACATTATTCCGAGAAAACCAAACATTGGCGATGACCGTTGGCGACGTATCCGGATAGCCAATAGGAAAAAAAAAATGAATCAGGGAGACGCGGAAGAGATGCACTTCTCCAGATTCTTTTTCCCTCCCCCCTTCCCATTTATATTACCATTTTTTTCCACTCCTCATTCTATTTTGTCTGCAACTCTCATTCATTCTATCTAACAGTGAGATTTTTCCCTTTTTTTTCTATATTATTCCCTTCCCATTGTTCTCTTGTAGCTATCTTTGGTTTAGCTTCTTCACTTTTTGTCTTCCTACTTTTTTTTCCTTTATTTTATTGTCTGCTTTTTTTATTTCACTTCTTTTCCTTTTCTATCTTCTTATTTGTGACGCGCAGCATATAGAGGGGACAGAGAAATCAGGCAACTCAGCGATATTTTCTTGACCCGCGCGGATTGCTATTGGATCATACTGTTTTTTGTTCTTTTTTTTTTCTTTTTCCCACCTTCTTTTTGCTGTCGTATCTTTGTTTGTTTGTCTTCTTCCCTGTTTGGACGCATATTTTCCCTCCGTCTTTTTATCTTCGTCCCTTACTTAAAAGAGATGTAAGATTTCCGTATGACGCTAATGCTCTTATAGTTCATTCACATTGGTTAACGGGAGCAAAAAGTAAAAAAAAAAAGCTTTTTTTTTCCAATAAAGGCATAATCTATACCGTTAGTTTATGCAGCCATCTTTTACAAATAGATGATTATTTTTTGGGTTAATTAGTCAATTAATAAGTCAGTGTTTGATTTGTAATTAAAATCGGTACTTTGTCAAATTCATAATAATTTTCTGTGTTGAAAAAAGGTAAGAGATTTTTTTTTTCCTCAAAGGATGTCACATGATGACATCTTTCAAAGATAAGTAGCGAGAGATTTTATTAAATTTTATAAAGATGTCACATATAAGGAAGCAAGATTTCTTTTTAAGTAAAATATAAATTTACATACCATTAACTATTAAGATATTCAGATTCTGGGATTTGGTTTTAAAATATATATAGGTATGTTATTTACATATAAAATTAAGCCTATTTTCTTTCTGCAGAGATTTTAAAATGTATTTAAAATATAATACTATATTCTCAATGTTTTATATTTGAACTATATTTAATCAAATCCAATAACAGAGCAAAGTATAGACGATGGACTACAAATTTAATGTCATTGTAAGGGGTTTGATTATCCAACTCATCTTTTTACTTAGGAGAATTTTTAACTAATAGCAAGCGCTATTTGAAATAAGGAACTTTCCCAAGCACGCACCTCGATGCTACAAATAAAAGATTGTCTAACCAGATTTTTATTAGCATCAGCAGGTGTTTATGAATACTTGAATCAATAAAAATTATATTAAATAATGAAAAGGTATCTTATGCTAATAAGGCCAAGACTAATCTTAAACCAAACAAATCTTGTGATGGACATAAATAATCCTTTCTCTGGTGTTAAGAACCACTCGTTCGACAGATGCTTATATGTGGCAATTCTAATTCAATAAATAAATTTGGGAATCTCATTCTTTGAAAACACTACTAAGGTCAAATCTTGTTTTTGGTTTAACAGTTTGGAGGTTCAAATCCTATCTTAGACATAGGTATTTGTAGTAGTTTGGAATCCACTTCAAACTGTAGGATACGTTCTAATAAGGCCATAGTTAGGTGTGTTGTTGTCGTCGTGTGCCAGCCAGGCTAACAATATGGGGTGCGCTGCTCCACTTTTCCAACTGAACCATATTTGGTGAGGAGTCCGACTTCATGAGTACACACATGCCATAGGTACCCGTTTATAGGGTAGGCAACCATTCACACACAAATAAAGGACAAAGACAAGAAAGAGAGAGAAAGTACATCCATGCCCGAGCCAGGATTCGAACCCAGGTCCCACCCATCTGTAGTCAGGTACGCTAACCACTAGACAGGTTGGGCGGCAGTTAGGTGAGTAAAAAGTGTAATACTGCTACTGCATTCACAGAACTAAGTGACAACAAACCAAACCAAAGCAAGCTGACAATCCAACCTAAAATACGTTGAACTGAACGCCAATTTATTAATCATGCTTTGATCTAATCGCATGTTGATAACAGATGATTATAAGCTGTAATTGCTGATTATATTAAATAAATTAGACATTTACAAATAAACGGGTCTAAAAATAATAAATCATTACAAATATTTCGATTACTTCATAATATGAAATAATATTTCAATTTTGACAAAAAATTTAAAACATCTAACATAATCTTCGCTGCAAACATGTAAACAACATATCCCGAGACATAATTTTGATGAAATTCAAGATATTCTAGAAAAAAAGTGCTTTCCGATTTGTTATTTTTTAGCTCTCGTCATTTTACTTTAAAATATTTATTAAAAATAGAATAAAAAAATAATTTACATTTACAAGAGCATCAGCTATTCTAAACTCTTTCCATTATTTTTCAGCAACGGTGAGAAGTTTCGCACTTTATCCGCTTGTGAAAGATACATAATTTCTTGCGCAAACTTTTTTTTTATGCCCAAGAGATTTTCTTTGCAATCAATTTAAAACAGGTGGATTTAATAGAGGGTATAAAGCGTTTACGTTAAAGTTGAAAACTTGTATAGAGCTGATAGTCCCTGTTAAATAAATAATTTTAAAATCTAATTAAAATATTATATATATATATATATATATATATGGCCGAGCTAGAAATATTATAATGTAAATAAATAAATGCTTAGAAAATTTATAAGTATGGCATCAAATTCAGCGCAAAAGCAACTTAAATAGAATTACTAGAATATAAATATTCAAAGATTGTTTTATATTTGGAACGAATATAAATATTCAATAAATTATATGTATAATATGATAGAAAAAATAACAAAATTAAAAAACAAACTGGCTCAAATTTTAAAATTCGTTTGCAAGTTTCACTTCGTGTGTATATTTGCTTTATTAAAATAATCTTATCTAATTGCTTTAATATATATATATATATAACTAAATGAATGACAAGTAAATGCAGTTATTAATATTTAATATTGTTGTTTTCAAATGAGAATTGTTAAATATATTTAGGAAAGTTTAAAAACATTTAATTAAAAATCACATTGTAATTAAATGATAATATGCAAAAATAAAAGGTAATGGAAAATAAATTTAAAGTAAAAAAATTAATTAAAATTTTATTTAGTGAATTAAGCTTTTTATACTTCAAAATAATGCCGTAATAATGTGTATTTAGAATAGTGTGATGTTCCCATTTATGAGTTATTAAAATATTTTATTGAAATATTCATTTTATAACTTCAATTTTTCCAGATTTCTTGAGATTCTCTTGATTTTGCACCTTAAATTATTTTATTCTAATTAGCAATAGTTAAAAATATTTTAATATTGCTTTATCAGATACATGCAAAAGCGTGTCCATGATTGTAAATTTATTAAGAAATGTTCGATTTATAACGATATGTGTAAGTGTATAATGAATAATTTATTTTTAAAGTAAAAAAAAAAAAAGCAAATGGGTAAATAAATGCTTAAAGGAAATGTTGTACAATATACGAAAAATTTTATTTAACTATAATATATGTATATAAATGAACACATTTTTTGAAAAACTATTAGAATTCATACTTGACCTTATATTTTTCATTTACTTTCCAACAATGAAATCAATATTTTTAAGTAATAACGAAAATATTTTAAATCAAGCAACATAATGCATTCCAAACTATAAAAATACCCAATTTTAGCTATCTAAACTTCTTAGGAAAGTATTTAAGTTAGTTTAATGTTATACTCGGAATTTTTCCAACATAGTGGGCTATTTTTATTATTAATTTTAATAAAAATTATTGGACGATCTTGTTACACGTGAATTCTTAGATTCTCAAAGATAATAATTTACCAAAAAGATATATTCGAAGTTAATTTAAGAGATTACTAGTTAAAATGAATTACATTTAAAAAAAAATAAATTATAAATTAATGTAATGTAACTAATTTTGGGGCTCCTCACTCAAAGGGTTTCTTCAATAAATGGGTATTTCTCATTCAACCAATTATGTGTATCTCAAATAATGCCCTTCCCCCCTTTCTGATGGGAAAATGAAGGTTTATATATACTTAATGCAAACTGATTGGTTGTAATTTCTCTTGATATATTTTGTCTATTTTATATTTCAACCCAATCATTCAATTATTTATATGAAAACATATTAATTTTTACTGGTCTTTATTTGTGTGTTTGGTTAATTATAGACTTAATATATATTTAAATTTTAAAAACAAAATGTTTTTTAAATTTATTTATTTTTGAGTTGAAAAATAAGTATATAATTATAAGAAAGGCTTATAAAAATGTTATAGCAAGATGAAAATTTAAATTAATAATATTAAATTAATATATTATAATTTATTTTATTTATCGCGCATAGCTTTTTGGGGTATCATGTACCCTTACAGATTAGAGATTATAATGTCTGAGCTATATTTTTTATGTCTGAGCTGTAGCGACTTTATTTTTGTTTCGAAATTGCGAAATTGAATCATGCTATTAAAACCTTAAAGGCTTTTCATCGCTTTATAAAAACATCTATGAATTAATTTTTTGAGAATAAATAAATTCTTGAAGTATTAAGTTAAGAATTTTAATGAAAAGAAAACACAGTAAATAATTGGAAAAAATAATTCTTTTTAAAATTTTACTAGATATTTATTGCGTTTATTTCAGCCTGCTTATTTCTACCCATTAATGCTTCCCTCTTTGAAATCATAGTCATATTACAGTTGAATCTTTTGGATATGCCAATAACACTTTCATTATTGATCTATCTAGTATACAAGCCAGAGCTATCTAATATTTAACATATCTAGTATACAAACCAGAGAGCATAGGATTTGACTTCTCTCCAAATTTCAATAACACACCAGCCGAGAGATACTAGAACCGAGAATATTTAACTTGGGTAGGTTTTCTTACCATGATGATCTACATCTGATTTAGCATACAGTCTGAAACATTTTGGATACGTTAATAACACTTTTATTATTGATCGATTGAGTATACAAGCCAGAGCCATCTAGTATACA
>JAPDSC010115432.1:8333-23286 GCA_026290005.1 Latrodectus geometricus
CAGCACATTCTGGGTCTTCTAATTTAGAGATAGGAATCCAAGGAAGACCTGAGGCCTGGCTCTTACCTCCCTGGAATTTTAATCTGGAATGGGATATAAGATTATTGCGACCATGACATATTTTAAATGTCCCAGTCGCCATTAGGGAACATGACGGTCTTTAGTCGTTAGAGAACCACACCCACAATCTTCCGATTGAATTTGAAATTTTAAAGTTACATTAATTTTAAAGTTAATTTGAAATTAACTTGAAATTTCAAATTTAAATTTTTGAATGTCTATTTAACTCAAATTTAAAGGGAAATAAATTCTTGACATGTATTACATGCGTTGTGATAATGCTAACTGTAACAAAAAGGATTTGTCATTTCTTAAGATTCTTGCTCAAAGTTTTACTATTTACATAGAATTAATTAGGAATCATCACTAATAAGGAATTTTATATTACCATCAAATTTGTATAAGCCGTTTTATACGTCTGAAAAGGCACTCCATTTTTAGACAAATTATATATGAATATATTATAAACACATATCCAGAATTCGAAGCAAATAGTAATGACTCCAAAAAAATTTAACATTATTAAAAACTGAGATAAAATTGTGTACTTATTGTCAGTCTATATTTTCTGATTTAAAAAAAATTAAAATTTTACAAAAATGTTTTTAAATTATTTATGATATTACACTTTAAGCGAAATTCAATTTCATTTAAAGTTTTACAGAATATTATTAAGAAAGTTATGTTTATTTTTTATGGTTTTTCTAACTTAGATTTCTGTAATGATCAAATGCTTCTCCAATTTAGCAAGAAATTAAGAAAATTTTTTATACAATATTTAAATTTTTTATTCATTAGAATTTAAATTTAGTTAAACTTTAAGTTATGATATTTTTCTTTTCACATCAAAAAATAAATAAATGATTTCATTTGTTTGTATTTCAACATTTTAAATAAAAATGAAATTTGAAAGAAGTAAAAATTATTGTGCTGATTATTAAAAAGAATATAACACATTCTCATAAGAACAAAAAACTAATTTTTAACTGGTTTAAATTTCTACAATAATATTTCAATAAAAACATGTCTGTCATTCAATACTTATGGAGAATTCTTGCGTTCTACTTTATTTTAATGAATAAGATAGAAAACAAAAATTCTCTGACTATTGTAGCGTAGAAGCAAGGCAAATGATGACAATTTTAATTTAAATTAATTCAATTTATTGATGAGAACAAATTTTAATATATACATAATCTTGATATAATTTTCAAAACAAACATAACTTTATAATCGGTGGATACCGCCACAAACACACCTCCAGTGTGCTGTCTCTCTGAGAACTACTCTTCATAATAAAAATAAGAGTAAACAAAAACATAATCGGAAAGGGAAGAGGAGGGTGGCGAATGTTGGCGCGCATGCGCTAATCTGATCTTTGACTTAACTCGTTACACTATTAAATGTAACTTAATGCAATAAGTGTAAATGATCTTTAGGAAATAATAAAGCAATTTCTTAATTAAGTGAAGTAGCAGCACAATATACATTACCATGAATTAAAAGTTATAATCTGAAATTAATTAAAAGTTTATTTTAGATTTTTTTAAAGAAATTATTTCACATAAATTGAAGTCTTTTTAATGCCAGCTGACAAAACCATCCTAACAGAATCATAATTAAAAACCTGATGAATTCACTTGAATTTCTTTTATCAATACATGTTTTCTTTTTCTTTATGTACATTAAATAAGGTGAATTAACAAGTGGATCATTAATATGGTTATTTTAAATAATTTCAACATTTATACTATATCTTTTAGGATTTAATAAAACTGCTGTAATACAAGAAAAAGAAATGCATAACCATAAATTATAATTTCATGTAAGGAAATTTATTTTACTTAATTCTTGTAAGGAAATTAATATTAGCTCAGAGAATTACAAGCAATAAAAAGAAATTAAATTCATCTTGATTAGTTTCACTATTTATTTTTATATAATTTAACATAACGATTTCAAGTGCAAAATAGTTTGTCAAATTCAATTAATATCAAAATTCAAATTATTTTCACTCTTCAATTTGCTTTTATTCATCTTCAGCAGCTACCACTGAAACAAATGCTGCTTTCTAAAGAAATAAATTTGGTTTAATCTAACTTCAGTGAGAAATAGATTGATTTCTTCATGGACTCGCTGGAACTGTTATGAAGTTTACAAATATATTCAGAATTTAGCTTTGAGATTTATGCGAAAGTTGGGTTGAAATTAATTAATTTACACGCTTATCAAAATATCTACCTATGCATTATGGGTAACCACTAAGCATCTAAGCCAGCATTTTGATGAAAATGTATTAGACGTTTCATCAAGTTCACCCAGTCAAGTTTATTTGTAGAATATTTTGGAGGAATTTTGATCTTATGCAGAAAATATACCTAAATAATTTTGAAAATAATCATATGTAAAATTACAAGTGTTAAATTTGGGAACAATTATATGAATTTAATTCCTATGAATATTTATTGAAAATAAATTGATTTTTTTATTTAAGTTTTGATACCCAAATGAATCAGGAAATACTATTTGAACTATTAAATAAATAGAATTTCAATTTCAATCTGGTTAAATAATTTCTTTTAAGACTCGTGTATAAATCAATCAACACACATTTAAGAAAATGTTTTAGTTCTTTCTCTTTGTAAAATAGTAATACTTATTTATTGTGTTAAACAAAACTAGATGATTTCTTATAAGAGTTAAAAATATTTTTTGTTTTATAATTTCTCTTAAAACTCATGTATAAATCAATAAACACACTTTTAGGAAAATGCTTTAGTTCTTACTCATCATACAATATTAATATTCATTTATTTTGAAAAAAGTAGATGATTTTTTTAATTAACGAATTAATTCGTTTGTTAGATAAGAGTTAAAAATAATATTTTTAATATTTTTTACTAGTGACTAGAAATCTGCATAACAAATTACTATCTTAAGATTTTTTTGCGTAATGTTAGTCGAGTCTTTGTTTCATACTTTTGTTAGTGAAAAATAGCGGAAATTTAGCTAACGTTTTTATAATGTGTACACAAAATGTGCTTATTTCTTTTCAGACTATATTTGATAAGGCAGGCGTATCATTTATGTGCATTTTTAATACTGAAATATATTAATTAAAATTAGGATTCGTATTCTTATTTAACAAATTTGTTGAATATATCTAACACATGAATTTATTCTTTGATACAGCAGAAAGTTATTCATCAAAAATTATTCTCTAATATATTCACAACTCTGAATTAACTCTAAATTAATATCCGTATTTATTTCCCAAAAAAATTGAATTAAAATTTTTAATTTAAAAATACCATTGTTTAAGTTTTAACAATATCTCTATAATTTTGAAATATCTGCACTTACAAAATATCATGTGACTACTTCGAACTTCGTAATTAAATACTATTCTTAATTTTCAATACCTCTACACATATTCATCATAATTTTAGCACATAATCAATTGTCAATTATACATCTAAATTTTGTAAGGTTTTTAAGTAAAATTTAACATATTAGTGTTAGTCAGATTTATAACACTAAACACCAAATTTAAGCTTTTAAAATAATAAAAACTAAAGACATGTATCAAACAAGATACTAATATATATATATATATATATATATATATATATATATATATATTTTAACTGCATTTTATTTTATATTATGTTATTGTTCTTTATATTTTTCTTTACACATAACCATCAGATAAAGTAACTGATTTCTTCACATTTGTTTTCTTTAATTATGCAAAAGAAAACATTCCAGCTCAAAATGAATTTAATGTTACTGGAAGGAATCAATGACAATTTATTTGACATAAAAATGTCATTTAGTAATTTGGGTGAACATACTATCGACATTAAAGAAATTTTATTAAAAATTATAATGCATTTATAAATACTAAGTTTGAATACTCTATGGAACAATTTTAGAAACGCAAAAACACTTTAAAGAGTGGTTTCATCAAACACTTTGTTTAATTTTAATGAGTTGCTTTGAAATATTTTGAGTATTATATTTCGTATGTATTTAAACTGTGTCGCCACTTAAATAAATGAAAACTTCAAATTTTTGGGATTGAAAATGGTTGTTAATTATTGAATGCGTTTGTAATAAAGATGTTTTGCAGTTTATTTAGATTAAATATTTCACCGTTATGAGATATTTAAGTGTTTGGTTTACATAAATAATATGTATGCATGTATGCATGTATGTATGCATGTATGCATGCATGTATGCATGCATGTATGCATGTCAGAAAATTAAAAATAATGGATATAAAAAGAGGTTTATATTTCCGACTTAATTTGTCATTTTTATGAAGGTAATTGTTTTTTAAATATTAAAAACAACTATGCGAAACTACTTTGTAAAAAACAGACTTTGTATAACTTACAAATAATTTTATAAACATTTTCATCAAATGATACCTACCTATATAAAAATTAATATTAAAGTATACATTCCACTTTTATAAAGTATGAAATTTATAAAATATTAGAAATAGGAGATCGAAATTATCAGAATATGATAATGATATTATATGATGTGATGATGATAATGATATTGTATGATGCGATATGATAATAATGATAATGATTTTTTTTCTTAACTCCAATAGTTCTCTTTGGTTCTGTTACTAGTGTCAAATTAATTTCTTTGCTTTAAATATCCTAAATAGCACAAAACATACATTTACCAATCTTTTATCAGTGTGGATAAAGGAAGTATATAATATAATGTACTGAAATCAAGAAATGAATAATTTAGAAAATATTGTCTATTAAATCTGTGCACTTCTTAAACAAAATATATTGTGGATGTGTAATCACTAAACAAAGTGATATTCCAATTAAGAAAGAAAATTCACCACAAAGTTATTTTTATATAAATATTTTATTTAATAAATGTTTTAGAATGTATTTTTAAAGGAAAAAATAATTCCGCTTTTAGTGTGTATATCTCAGTAATTCAATTTTCAGATATTATTAGCAAATTTTCATTTATTATATATTTTGTATATTTTTAAAATATGAATATTCTATATATTTCTTATTATTTTTAAACACTCCCTGATAATTCCTTCCTACAGCTGAGTATTCATTTAATTGTTTAAATTTTTGTTTTGTTATAATCATTTTAATTGATCATCTTTAAACTTATGATGTTTAAAATTCGAAAATATTCGTCTCAAATGTTAAATTTTCTTACATTGTTATAAAATAAAGATTAAAAAAAAAAAAAAAAAAAAAAAAAAAAACTTGCTATCTTAATTCACATAAAGAAAAAGCTTATTTTCATATTAAACCAAAAATAACTACAATAGGTTTTAAAATGTATTAATATTCATTGAGTTTATTTTTTTGACAAATCACGGAAAATTTAGAGTGTATTTGAAAGATACATTTCGAAGTGTTATTGCGCTTTATTGCATTTCGTGTCTGCGAGTTCTTATTTTATTTTGTTTAATTTCAAGACATTTCCTCCCGTTTATATTCAATGTTATTTCCTTCCATAAACTGCTAGGCTACTTTTCCAAAATAAGTATCCATTCCAAAAATAGAGTATATTTCAACAGCGGAACAGTAAAGCATTTTATGTTAAACGATTTTTACAAAATGCTGATATTTCCGTGATTGTACAGATAAAAATTTTTAATTGCGTCAAAAATATTGCTTATGCTTTTAAATATTGCGTTCAAAAATATTTTAACAATAAAGTTAAATTTCATTTTTTAAAATTATAGCATGGTTTATTAAAGAAAAATAACTATATATATAATAATATAATATAGACTAAAATCTGTATATGAATTTATTATTTAAATAAATCATTATATAAATTGAAGTCATTTAACAAAGCATATTGTTACGATTTTATAATTTTAAAATTTATGTTTCTATAAATCATAACATTTTGGTATTTTTTCATCAACTATGTAGTTTTATTCTTATAAATTATTTTCATCCAAAATATGAAAATTCAAAAACATTATCCTAACTTTGATTTAATTTTAAATTTTAACTCGTTCTGTAATATATTTCCACCAATTATGTTGCTATGGAAACTTATATGCATGATGGATTTATTATTTTATTTCTGATTTAAGTAAAATGTATAGTTAGCAAAATAAATGCATTCTTTACATTTTCATGAGAATTATTTTTCTAAAAAACACTTTTTCACTACAGAGTATTTTGTATATAGTTAAATGCACTCGTTGTAGAAAAATGTAAAAATCCTACAAAAATTGAAGGAAATAAGACATTTATATTTTCAATTCTGATAGGCATTAAGTCTTACAAAGAAGTGTACATTTTAAAATTGTAAACTTCAATATGATTAATTTCATATTAACAATGTTATTATGATATGAATAATTCCTTTCTATAGCTTATTCTTTAATATTTAAATGAAACAAATGAGGTTGTAAATATAATCCTTTGTAGTTAAATGGTATTATAATTTAAAATGAAATAAGTAGTTTCTTTGTCAATATAAATATATGAAATTATCTTGCTTTTTAATAAAACAAATAAGATTCTAAATTGAATAAATTAGAAATCAAAATAAACGTAATAAATTCTTCATTTGCTGACTGAAATACTAAAAACTATTTACTTGATGTTTAGAAATAAAAAGTTTAATGAAAAAAAATTTTAAAATATTTAATAAAATAAAAACAATAAAGCAATGAATTTTATGGATTTCTTTAATGATTTTAATTTTATTACAACTACTTCTAAAAATGATTGTTTTAAAATTTATTCAGACATTAAGAAATCTCATACTTTATTTATTTTAATGTCAAAAATTTAATCAGAAACCAATTTTAAATATTAAATATATAATGTTATTAAGAAGGCGGATTTATTTGTATGATATAATTCTTCATATTATATGTATAATTGCTTTAATTTTTGATAAACTTCATTGTTTTTGTCAAAAACATAAGTAAAAATTAATTGTGAGTTCATTGAACCATACAATAACTTTAATTAAATTTACTTTAATTCATCTATTGAAATCTTCAGGCTTAGTATGCCTTCTTCAAGAATCAGGGAAAATAATTCTCACCTGAAAACTAATATGGATAAGGGCTAAAAAATGTGAATGGAACCAACTTTTGAATACATCTTTCCATAAATTTGATATTACTTATAACATTCCACAATAAATCTGCATGAATAAATTAAATGTTACAACATTATTTTAATTACTTTCTCTCTGATAAATTATTATCATTATTAATTACATATTGAATTATTATTGACGCTATATATTGAATTAACAATATAGAATTTTAATGAACAGTCATACGAAATGTGAAATAAAACTTTTACTATGCACCAAAGAAATATATCATCTGTTGCTACTTCAAAATTTGTATTAGAAACTAGTAATTTGATATTCTATCGAGTGAACAAAATTTCTTTGGTAATAAAAAATTGTTAAAATTTAAAATAAATATTTTATTTATGATGTATTCAGTATTTAAGTAACAAGATAAAAATAAAATTATATACTTTTTGTATATCAGATCATTTTCTCACATACAAGTTTTACATGCGTGACAAATAGCTATAACTAACAACATATATTTGCTTTAAAATCTTCTTTGAATGAAACTTCATTCATGTTCCCTTTTCCCAAAATTACAGTAACTTTAAATCAAAACAAATAATTTTTTTAAACAAACCATAATATATAAAATTATTAATCTGAAACACATTAATAATTACTTATACCATTTCCAGATTATTAAATAAATTATTTTAACTAAAAATTAGGAAAATACTTAATAATTAATTCTACTCTTTGTTTTGAATTTTCAATTAATTTCACAATTTTTAAAATTACACAAATTTACATATAACATTGCTCGAAAAAATTAAAAATTATTTCTATCTCTTTGCTTAGAGCATATTTATTTTCTCAATGAATTGATCTAATAGAAATAACTATGCATACAATTTTATTGTTTATAAATAGATTTTCTTTCGAAAACCAAAGCATCAAATTAATCTGTCTTCATTAAATATTAACTTCATCTTATCAAGATACTTCAATAAATTTCGCATTGAAAAAATATAAACATCAGTAACTTTTTTCTTGCTCAAATATTAACATCAAGTAACATAATTTTGGTAACTCAGTTCAACAATATAATAGTAACATTTAAATGAATAATTTTTTATGAATTAAAAAAAAATATTGAAGCAACTGCTGAAAGAAAAAACAGATTGATTACTCTTATTTCCAGTCAAAAATCGATATGAAAAATTAAATTTTTCCGTACCTTTATTTAGAAATATCAATAATGACAAACTGTTTAGTAAAAGAAAATCATTTCTGAATGAAATCACTACTTTACATTTAAAAAAAAATGTTAGAATACAACTGCTTATAAACATTTAAAGAATTTTTGTTGGTATAACATAATTCAATCAAATACTTAATCACGCATAATGGTTTTCCACTCTATGGTGCTGTAATATATGGTGCTTATATGGTAATTCTGTGGGGCTATAAGATCAGTTTTGTGTATCTGCTTAAAATATAAGTGCATCTTCTGTTATATGCTCATGAAAATGAAATATGTTATTGATAATGACCTTGGCAACACCAAGACCACCCGTCAGAGAGAATAGGTGAATGAAGTCAGAAATGGAGCATCTTCCCGTTTTTTAATAGAGCACCATCATACGAAGGTGGAAGTACGACTTTTGGCTCATAGATGGAGGCACCATCTAAATCTTCCAATTTTAGATATTGAAACCAGTGAAGACCCAAAGCCTGGCTCCAACCACCCCCAGAGGTATTAATTTGTAATGGGAACATGGAGTTTCAAAATGCAACCCGACAGATTTAACGTGCTCCAGTTGCCATTAGAGAACACGACGGATCTTCGGCTAAGTCGAGATTCGAACTCACAACCGTTTGGTAACGAGAACGATGCCAACCAGGCCACCGCGGCCCTAAAAAATATAAGGTATAAATATGAAAAAATCATATACATATTTGGCGTATATGAAATATGTATGTGATTATAATGTACATATTTCTATATACCACAAATGATTATCATTCTTATAATCACTTGCCTCATTGAACTATCTACATGCTATCTCCGAATTTGAACATTTCACTTTATTTTGTAGATAATCTTGCGTCTTCAATCTTTACACAAACGATATAAAATTATAAATTTACAATAATAAACTATCATCAAAGGTTAAGCTATTTTTCAATATTTGCAAACTTTAATTTGCTTTATTCCATAATTAAATTCAGCATGTTAAAAAAATACTGTCGTTCAACTTATTTTCCTAAAAGTTATAAATATACCTCTTTTTTGTGAACACTACCTCAAAATAAGATAGTTTCACATCCACTTATTTCTTCATGGTATCGAAAATGTTTCCCCTATATCTGCAATAAAGACTGTATCTCTAACAATACTCCTAATATTGCAGACTATATCTTCTTTTATAAGCATATTTATTTATAAAACTCAGAATGATAAATGAGGCTCTATATATTTCTTCCCTTGTATGCATAGACAGGTTTCTGAGTATTTTATCCGATGAAATGGGGTAGATACTAAACAGATTGCTCTGATTTCGGAAAAAATACATGCCACCAAGAAAGAAATATTTACATCAATTTTGTTTATTTTTCACTCTTCAATAAACCAAACGTTTGTAAATTTTCTTTCACAAATATATTTTCAGCTTTGAGTATTTCCTTTTTCATATTTTATGCTATAATATTTTATAGAAAGAGATATATTTTTTTTAATCATTATCCTAAAAATTCTTAATAATTTGAAGAATAAAAAAATAGAATATATCAAAACTTATGTTTCTTCTGCTATATAAATTTATTGCAATATTCATGTATGATAAAAATATTCCATAAAACGCTAAGCAATTTATTTCAAAATTGATTAAGTTCTTGATTTTTCAACCAGCAACAAGTTAAAGACAAAAAATGTTTATCGATATTTCTCAATATTTAATGAAATTCATTTCATATCATAGTAAAGAATGATATTTTAATCATATTCAGTATTTTTCTTTTGTTTTTATGTAATGTTTTATGTAAATAATAGTTAAATATATCGTATTGTTATATTCATTTACATGATACCACTTTGATTTGGGTTCAAAAACACAGGGTATTAATATTTTGATTACATGATGCTTTTGATTGTTTCCTTATAAATTATGCGTATGAAGTTTATGTATTAGCTTATTTTTCTTAGTAACGTTATTTTACAGCTTTACCAGTTGGAAACTACTATTTTCTTATACCCTCCTGAGAAATTTTGAAATTTTAATTAAGGATCAGCAGTTTTACCTGCAAAATGATTTTATTTCAAATAGATATACACTTAAAATACCAATAACATTTTTTTAGGTTGTTATTGTCAACAACACATATTAAAAAATATTAACAACATTCATTAAAGGTCATTCCATTGTTTATGGAATCAATTTTGTCTGATATTCTTATGTAAATTAATTAGTATTTCCCATTACGTCTTCGTAAGAATATGCAATTTACTTTTTAATGTTAATTTTTTTAATTAAAACCATTCATAAATTTTAAATAATATTTAAGAAAGTTTGAAACATAAACAAACCCAAATACACTGGAAAATATTAAGAAATAAGAAAATATCAGGGAATTATCCGGTAATTTCCTGTTATTCAATAGTATATAGAAATATCAAGAAAGATAATATCAGGAAAATTTTAAGGTAACTTTTCTTTCTTGGTAAAAATTAAATTAGGATTCAACGTTTATATTTGATAATGGTTTTTAAAGTTGAGATTTACTTAATATTTTAAAACTTTTTTTTGCTTAATATTCTTTTCAATAATATTAAGCAAAGGGCAGGGCACTGCACGACTGGACCCGTCGCCCACAACAAAGCTAACCACTACTCATTTTAGAGTTACCCGGTGGGTAATTGTGTACCAAGTCACGGAGTTTCGCGTAGCATTGCCCACGTCACACCACCACAAACCCGTTTACAGAGCGGGCCACATTCATTCATATCTCAAAAGAAAGGACAAAGATATACACAGAGAGTAAAAGGAAATGTCCATGCCCAACACGGGATTCGAACTCAAGACCACTCAGCCATTTGCGGTCAATGTTATAGTATAAAACCTTGCATAAAAAGTTAAAACTTCAAATGATGCATCATATATTTATTTCAGACATTTAATTTAAAAACAAAATTATAAACAAACAAATTTAAAAAACTATAACTTGTTTTTATTATTAAACGTACATTTTAAGCGATATTTTATCATCATGAACCCAAGAAAAAACTCAAATATTTAATGTGATTAATGCATTATTTTTATTTAATACAAAATGAAGGCATCTCTAAAGATGTTTTATAGAAAATAAATAAATTTGAAATAAAACATAAGATACTTCTCGCATATATAATTGAAGAGTGTCTTGTTAAATGGCTTTTGACTTTGAAAAATGTGAAAACAATACTGGAAACTGAAGAAACCATTGATTATTTTCAACTAAGATATGCCTGACAGTTGCTACGATTCAAACATTATTCATACAAGTTTTAAGATATGATAAATTTGTATGCTGTCAAAAACTTTGAAATTTATTATCCTCTTAAAACAAACTTGGATGATGCCTCACTAATGTCAATCTTTAACAAAATATATATATATATAATATGTGTGTGTGTATGTGTGTGTAATTCATTCAAGTTATATACTTTTCCTACTGCATATGAAAGTTTTTAGTTTGGTTTTTATAAGTAAATGATTTTTCATTAAAGAAATATATATTTTAGCGTGATATATTATCATTGAAATGGTTTCACATGAATATTATTTAATGTCATAAAATGTATTGTTATTCAAAAATATAGTCTATACTTAATTTAAAACGCTTCATGAACTTAGAATATATTTGTTTTATAATATTTATCAACAATCATTATTTTCTCTCCTGACACTATCTAGAAAATTAAACTATAAATCATTAATATAAATTTTTGAATCATTATCATTATTATTAATGCAAACTTTATATATTTATATTTCATTTAAATAAATTAAAAAATACCACTCATGCTATATAAATAGAAGATTAAACTACAAAAAAGTATAATTATCGGAATCATCATTATTATTATTTATCCAAAATTTATGTACTTATATTAGGTTGGGGAGAAAGAAATCCATTATTTTTACGTGAACTTTTTGTAACTTCTTTCAGATTCGCTTTTAAAACTTTTTACAAACAGTTTTCATGTAGATTTTTAGGTCTTCTGCGAAGCTACGACTGCTGACATGCTGTCAAGTTTGATAATTTTTGATATTTTATAGACATTCTCAACGATGTTGTACCCATGCGAGGTGCATGTTTAGCATCCAAATACCCAAACGGAATCGCCGAAAAAAATTGTACGTAACTGGCTGTTAGTCTTATATAGGACGATAAACTCCTTTTACAATTTTAGCCACCCGGCTATCTTTCTGCCGTTACAAGAGCAAAACGAAAATGTATCGAATTTTCTGTTTGTTGTCTTCCATTTTTAAAACCTTGTACTCGTAACTGAATTAATCAAACAATAAACCGCAAGAGGATATTTAAGTTTCAAATGTCACCTTTCCAACGAGCATAAATCTGAAATTGTTTGATAAATACCTCATGAGATATCGATCACTGCAGACGTCTACCGAAAAATTAATGGATTACTATTTCCCCAATCTAATATTTCATCTTATTTAATCAAAAAAGTCAGTTATTTGGTTAATAAATTTATTCTATTTCCTTCTTTTTAAATTATTTAATTTTGATTATAAAGCCAATTTAAACTCCTAAGAGTATATGAATACATTTATCTTTTACAAAAAAAAATTTAATTTTTGCAGTTGGTACTATCTACATTTATAAAGATCTTCAATATGTTCCTCTTTCGTTGACTTTATGTTCCTTAGATTTGAATTTTTAAAATGAAATTTAAAACAAACAGATTATCGAAAGCAATGGGAAATAAAACTAGGCTAACTGAAACAAAAGCATTATTGATTTGTTTTCTCTGTATGAATGTCTGGAACATAAGAATCGATTATTTCAAAATGCCCCATTTTATCATTCCAGAAGTATAATATTCTTTTGGCAGTTTCCTTCGAACGAACTGTTTGCTTGGAAGAAACGTGTACGTGCCCTAACTAATGGGATCGTTTGCGTTTCCTTAACTTACTCTATCATTAATATAAGGGGTGATTTAGAAAAGAAGTTTTAAGGATATCTGTTCTTAAGAACTAATGTAAGTGTAAATAAATGCATTTACGGAAAGGCGGATGTACTGTACTAAACATGCATAGACAAAATGTAAATGCATTCAGAAATAAATTATCCCCAGTCATTTTCAACTCCAATGTCTGTTGTTTTCTTTGGAAACTTTCATATCACTTCCTTTTTGGCAAGCAAAACTTTGACTGAAGTTAATAACTCTGAACTCAAGAAGCTTAGTATATAAAGTACGATTAAGAAAAGACTTTCAAAAGTTTGATAATTAATTCTAAAAATAGGATGTTAAATATAAATGTCTTTAAGTACTATATTTAATAAGTAGTTAATAGTTAAGTTTAAAAATACGATATGATTTTTATATGAAGATTGCACTCATAATTTTCCTCACTAAACTTATTTAAAGCTTAAAAATAAAAATCATTTAAATTGTTTGCTTAAAATTGTTCTTAAAACTTTTTATAAACTTCAAAGTTACGTTTCTTTATGGTAAAATTCGTTTTATGTTTTATGCTTTCAGACCTTTTTAAGCCTTTCTCAAAATGAGCTTTACTAATTTAGCTAATAAAAGTAGCTAAATTTGCCTATAAATTTAATTTATTATACTTATATTTAACGGTATTTTCATAAAATTTCCGATTCCGTTAAGAGAAATCATGTTGCGTTTTTCATGACAAATACTTTATGCCTTATATTTTACAAAATCATTGCTGCTTCTGTTTATAAATAATTATAACAAATTAAGTTATAAAAATCAAGTACTATTTTCATAAAAAAACCCTACATAAAAATTTACTCTTATTTAAATTAGGGTAATAATAAAGTGCTTTCAGTTTTAAGAAAGTGATTGCTTGTTACAATTATACACATTGAAGACCTCTTTATGCATTTGAATACTTACAATGGTATATTGTAATTTTTTTTTTAATATTTACTATAATATATTGCATATTAGATAGAGAAATTTGTTTTATTTTCATTATCTTTCCATTCAAATAAGAAAATTTAATGTGACTAGGTTTCATTGTTCATCAGTAAAGATGATATTTTTGTTTTCTGAATATGATTAAGTAAGACTCACGTATTCATCAAAAATTGATTAATTGATTTTAAAATTTAAAACAGTTGATTTCCTTACATGTTTGATTGAAAAACCTTTTAAATATAATTTCAATATCTTGTAAATTAATAAAAATAAGAGAAATTAATAATGAAAATTTTGTTGTTCGTGATTTATTAAAATGTTTACATTTTCGTTTTAAATAAAACTTTTGATACTATGAAATTTTTAAAATTGAAAAAGTATTCTCAATTAATTTGAAATAAAAAAATAATTTCAAGGAAAACATTTCATAGATGAATTATAATGCAAAACAAGAGAATATTGAAAGCATTTAATTTCCTTTTGTTGACGAAAAATGTTAATAAATTACTGGATTTCTCAACAGAATTTACTTCACAATGGAAATTGAGGTTTTAAAAAATTAAGCAAGCACAAGATACTTTCAATAAGTTATTTATATATATATATATATATATATATATATATGTATATATATATATATATATATATATATAT
>JAPDSC010115432.1:23386-36758 GCA_026290005.1 Latrodectus geometricus
ATATGTATATATGTATATATATATATATATATAATAATAATAATGATATCAAACCACAGAATTAAAATAAGAAGAGAATTTATTCTGTCCATAAAAAATATAGAAATATTTTCTTAAGGTGTTGTGTGTTTAGAATATTTATTACCGAATATTTTTATTCAGAAAAAATTACGAAATTGAAATCTAGGTATACCTTAACTTTGTATATATTTTACAATAATCCCAAAAATGCCTACTTTAATCACACTTCATAAATTTTAATCTTTATAAAACTACTTTAACTCTTAATTTAACTCATAATTTCTTTTATTACTTTTGGCAACCATATTCTTCTATATTTGATATATATTCTTCTGTATTTAATATATTTCTTTCATTGTATTGCTTTGCTTATTTTTTAATATATTGCTTTGATTCTATTTATTTCATTATTGATATACTTGTAGTTTCTTTAACGCGGACACTCTTTGGTTTGGTTGGTTTGTTTTATGGTGCAAAGTCCAATGAGGATAAGGTGCGGCACTCTTCGGTGGAATAGCACGAATATTATAACTTTTGTTCCTCATTGTTTTTGCATAGTTGACCAACTCCCCCCAATGCCTATTCTCTATTTATTTTACATAGTTTTCTTTTGATTTCGTCTTGTTTGTATTGAATTGTATAGTTTCTTCCTATTATTGTTATCGAATTTTATTGTTCTTCAAATTACATCTAATTTTATATAGTTTAAACGTACTTCTCAATATTCATTAAATTAAAATTTTTAGTAAAAAATTCCAAATTGAAAGCATTCAAATTTTGAAGCATTTATTCAAACAATAACATCGGCTTACATATTAAATACAGGAATTTCCAAATTTATATTTCTATATTAATATATCAATCATATTATTCTTTATTTTAACATTCTAATTAAAAATATTTTCTCTATACCACAGTCAAGTATGATGCTTTTATTTTGCATTTACTTTAAAATCCTTCATATATTATAAATAATTTTTTCACAAACCATTAAATATAATATTTTACTAATATATATATTTGTCCTTAAATATATATCAGTGGTATATGAAATATATATCAGTGGTACCACGAAACTATTTCAGTGGGGAAAATTCTAAAATGTTTTAGAATTACATAATTGTCTAGAATTACAGATATTTTTCCAGGATATCTCATTTGTAGAAGTTCACCCTCCTTTTAAAGGACAGGATTCTTTTATTTCTTCTCTAAAAATGTTAAAAATGAATTTGTAGAGAATATATGAGAATTCTTTTCAAAATCACATTAAAATAAAAATACATGATGACAGGATTTCCGTCATAATTTATTTCATCTGCCTTCGTCCTTTCATTTCATATCTATTTCTTAAACTATAGAAAAAATGTTTTCATAAAATTACTTTTATTTAACTAATAATTGTACCAAAAAATATTAATACCGTATTTTATAATAATACATAACTTATAGTTCTTCTTTTATTTCATTTAACGAAAATAATTGTATGATATTTTTAATTGTTTATATTAAATACAATTAACAAGAGATATAGAATTTTCTAAATGTTAAATATTGAGATTTTAAGTAATATAAAATTTTTATCACAACATTTTTATTCAATACAAAAAGGAGGATAATAAATATATATATATATATATATATTGCAAAATTTGAGGCATTATGTTTTTGTTATTTAAATGTTTTTTTTTTCTATTTATAATTTTTTCGCAGTGACATGCGAATTCTAAACTTTATCCTACATTATTATTTTACTATAAATAATTAATTATAGTGAAGAAACGGTGAAATATATGGGATGTAATTAATGAAACATTATAAATATACCCTTATTAGGTAACATTTTAGTTGAATATATATATATATATTATTTACAATATTTTTAATTATATTTAAGTAACAATATCTTTTACTTATTGTGTCTCATAGTAAACTTATTAATCTAAGCAATCAATCCAAATTCTTTTTTTAGAAGTTCTTAAATTTCTAATGAATATCAGTTTACAGAGAGAAAAATTTAAATTGCTTACAAATGTTTTAATTTATTTAATTATAAATGCTATAAATATATATGGTAACACAATTATTTTAATTAGGAAAAATTATAAATGAAAAATAAGAAGTAAAATTAATTAGTTAGCTAATTAACTTTAACTAACTCCAAATTTAACTTCTTTTCCTAACTTATGTTAAATTTGGAGACAGTAAAATTGTGCAAGATATTTTAAGTAAGACAATTTTTAAACAAGGTGTTTTTTTCCGAAAACACTTGTCTTTGTTTAGGTTTATTTTAAGATTTCCAAACTGATTGCAATTCGAATGTTTGAATTCTAGAATAAATCATAAAATTACTTTTCATGAAAACAGATAAATATTTCAAACGTCTCTGTAAATTAATTCCTAAATTACTAAAAAAATTGGAAAAAATGATGCGCATAAGAAGTATATTATAAAATTAATTTTCTTTCTCTATGAAAATTTAAAACTACGAATGAATGTTTTAATGAGTTCATTTCCCAAAAGAGAGAGAGAAAACGCAGAAAGAATGAATTTTAAATGTAGGAAAATATAATGTAGCGTTTTAAAAATACTATTTAAAATCATATTTAAGAAAGATAGTGTATCTTATGGAATAAAAAATAAGGCTTAATTTATGAAATTATGAAACAAATATCAAATGTTATGGAACCAAATAAAAATTCTAAATTTAAAGTATTCGTTTTTAACTTTATCTGTAATTAACAAGAAAATATTTTATATTAAAAAATATTTTTAAATGACTGAACAATATATAGAAAAATAATTAATTCTGTGCAGTTTCAACTGAATCGATATCTTATTTGCCCAAACAATCATTTCTTCATCTTATATTTTCGAATTTTCTGAAGAAAGAAAAAATAAACCAATATAACCCTCTCTTGATTATGCTTTTAAACTTATGCATCTTTTATAATGTGTTGTGAAATTAGTAATAGTTAACATTTTTTTTAACCTCAAATACTGTTTCTTTGTTGTGCAACTATAGTTGCACAACATAAACAACAATAACAATGTTATGTTTGGCATCTATAGGAATTGCCAAGACAGTTTTTATACTTTATCCAATTAAATGTCGAATGTCCATTTTCTATGACATCTTTAAAGAGGTCCTGAAAATCAATATCTAAAAAATTTATTGGGATTTGATAGATTTTTCAATTTTTTTAAAGAAAAACACTAAACATGTTCTAATGTAGAATGTTTATGCAATACATAAAAATATCTAGGCATCAAAGTGAAGAAATTTCTAAATTGCTTATTTTTATCTGATTTTTTTCCACATCCGAGTAAATATTTGAAACCTATTTATGAAATGTTTAGTAGCAAAGAATATTCAAATAAACATTACGCTGTATTTCAGGAATGGTTTCGGCAATTTATTTAAAAATAAAATTTATGAAAACGAAATTGTTTTATAAAAATGTATTGAATTTTATTTATCTTATTGTTATCCCAAAAATACAAAGTCCGCAATAAAATTTTGAAATAGTGTTTCATCGTAAATAAATTACTTAAATATTATTAAGAGAGTTGAATACAATTTTCGTTGTTGAATATCATCGAAATACTTTTGTGATTTCAAATTTATCTAGTAGAAGTAAAGCTTCCATTTAGGACTTCTGGAAAACCAAGTTTTAAATTCTTAGCAAGATTTTTAAAAATACAAATGTGAAGGACATTTCCGATTACATAAACTAACTTGAAAAAAATATAAAGTAAAGTATTAATTCTTAAGTGTTTTTCATGTGTCATTAAAATATTTTTTCATCTTTTTTTTTTTTTTACAATTTTATTAAATTATCCAATATAAATAAAAAAATTTTAAAACTATGTGCAAAAATTGGTTACATTGCTAAATTTGAATGATACAAATTAATTCACAGTAATTACTACACTATAAAAAATAAAGTTAATAATTTTTTTTTCTGCAAAAACTATTAAAAATATTTTATTTTCAGAAAAATGAGACTTTTTTTAAATTTATTAAGTTTACTGTCTACATTATAATGCAGATATAAGCTTATATCTACATTAAAAACTGGCATCACTGCATAAAAGTTTCATACCCTATTTGCGTATTATTATTTTAATTTGCTTTTAAAATACACACCTAATTTCACAAAAATCAACGTTTGGTACTCACTTTTTGAGATCAAAGCAAAAGAAAAGTTCTGGTTGGCACTCAAATAGTAAATGTATTAATTTTCTTTCGTGTCAAAAGTTTTCTAAATTTTATTGTTAATTATGAACTTTGGCGAAGCTAAGTCTGCTCTTCTGGACTGGGCGAATGAAGTCGGAAAGAACTTCTATCGTTCGTCAGCAGACCAACTCCCTAGGAGGTTGGAAGTACGACTTAGGCTCTTAGATGGCAGCACCATCTGTGTCTTATAGTTTAGAGATTGGAAGCCAGAGAAGTCCCAAATCCTGGCTCCTAACACCCTCAGAGGTATTAATTTCGAATGGGAACATGGAGAACATTGCGATTACGGCATATTTTACGTACCCCAGTCGCCATTAGTGGACACGGCGGATCTTCGAATAAGCCGGGATTCGAACTGACTATCTTCCGATAACGAGAACTAACCAACAAAGCTATTTTGGGCTGTTTTTCTTAACAAATGTAGAGGGATATTTCTTGAGCCAAATAGTACAATACATAGTCACTCCTCACCGTAACATTTTTAAGCGATCTATAATAACGGTAATTTTTTTTATTCGTCATGCATATCAAAAATCTTTTTTTTTTTTTTTCATCATAGAAATTTTATAAAAATATTTCTATTTTCTCCAGGTGTACAATTTTTCTGATGTTCAGTGATAGAAAATATTCTAAAAAAAAATAATGATTTTTCTTATTAAAATAATACGCTCATATTTCTATGAGTAATTTATTGTATTTAATTATACTCACATTCTCTCAAATGCTTTTTCACGATTTCTTTTAAATCTTTCTTGAAAGATGTGATTCAGTTTCGAGCAATGCATTTTGAACAAATTTTAAGCATTTCACTCTGTAAATATTTTACCACTATTTCCAGTCCAAATGTTATTATTCAGGTAAGAACGCATTCTAGTTGGATATGAAATTGAAATTTCATTCGCATTTATCATTAGTTGGAAGAGTATATTTCACTATCCACATAAAATTACTTACATGATAGATACTTCAATGTTTGGAAATAATACTCTAAGACGAAGAAAAATAACTTAATGTTCTTTTGGAACATATACAATGCCTTGAAAACATTCAAAAGTCAGACATACAATGCCTTAAATCCAGGTTAAAGCAGCGTTTCCTCTATTTACTCAATCTTCAAAATAAAATATTACTATACATTAAAGTATTAATCTCTTTAAACCTATATTTCAGTTTCAAGTTCTATTAAAAAAAACATTCCTTTTTTATTCCTTAAATAATTTAATATTAATGCATAACAGCAATTATAATTTCACCGAAGTTACTACCTCAATTTGTATTTTGTGTAATTTATTATTCTAAAGAACTCAATTTTGTCATTAGAATTGCATTTCATTATTAAAATTACACTAGAGTGCAAAACGTAAGCAACAGGTGGTTTTCTTGCCATAACACCGCGAAAAATCGTCTGAGGACATGAAAATGAGACAGAGCATTTTGTACTTAAAGGATGACGAAAACATAATACGATGCATACAGTATGGAATCAAACAAATAGGGCTTTATTGAGCGCACAGTATTCCTGCACAAGATCATATGTCCAAGAAGAACTATAACAAACAGATGTTCCTTAGCATGAGTTATGCCCTCCCCTTACTGCAATGGTTGCTTCGCACCGTCTTCCCATACTGAGCACCAGATTGCACACCAGTTCTTGTGGTAAGAGTGCCCATTCCTAAATCAACATCTGTTTCAGTTGCGTGTTCCCGGGGGATACAATCGTGCAGCAACACGTCTCCCCAAAGACTTCTATACATATTCAATGGGATTAGAAGCAGCTTCGTACCGTCTTCCCATACTCAGCACCAGATTGTACACCAGTTCTTGTGGTAAGAGTGCCCATTCCTAAATCAGCATCTGTTTCAGTTGCGTGTTCTCGGGGGATACAATCGTGCAGCAACGCGTCTCCCCAAAGACTTCTATACATATTCAATGGGATTAAAAGCAGGGAATTTACTCGGCCAATCCATTCGATTGATGTCTTCACTTTCCAGTAGCTGCTGAACAGCATGAGTACGATGTGGCCATGCACTGTCATCCATAAAAATGAAATCTGCTGCAATGGCATCTCGGAACAGACGCACACGGGGAAGGATTACTTCATGATAACAGCGATCTCTGGTTACAGAACCTCTGTCGAAAACATGGAGCTCAGTCCTCACGTTCAGGATAATACCTCCCTAGACGAGAACTCCAGGACCACCATAACGGACTCTTTCCGTAATGTTACTGGAATGAAATTGTGTCCAAACTTATTTTCAAATCCACTGGAGTTGAGAATCACTTGTTAACTGAAACGATTCTCATATGTGATTGATTGATTGACTGTGTGGGGAGACCCCGGACTGTACCATGTGGTTAACGGGTAAAGTCTTCCCCACACCTAGAGCCCCCTAGACCTCTAAGAGGTGCTTGGGAGCATCTGCATCGCTGCAATATTTAATATAAAAAATAATAAAATAAATTAAAAAAACAATAGAAAACAATAGAAGCTAACAAATTGGAGGCAGATTGCCCTAGTTCAGGTAAAGGGGCTTCAAGTCCTAATTGGTTATATGCCATAACATTGGAGAGCATGAGGGGAAACAAAACCAAATTACAAGGTGAGGAGAAAAAGGAAGTCCGTGTATGCAGAATAACGACCAAGTGGGCTTCCAGTTGGAAGCTGAGGAACAGAGGCGAGTTCTTTTGGGCTGTCCTTGTATGTTGTTATTATTTTTGATGTTTCATGAATAGAACTGATCTTGCTACCATTCATTGCTCGAGTCCTCGGTTTGGTTACCCGCGTCATCAGCATCAGTAGAGGGAGTTAGTCTCAGGTCACGGCACAGTTTCAGTCCTCTTCCAGTCATATAGAACATGAGCTTGGTGAGTAGTTGTCTGCGATGGCGATCCCCGAGGCAAAACTTGAGAAAATCGATGTTATTTTGTTGTGCATGCTTCTTTAGACGATAGGGGGCTGTTTCCGAGCACTCTAAAATATAGTGAAGTGGGTCACCTTGAGCTCCACAGATGCAATAGGAGGAAGTTGCTCTCTGGATTTTGTTGAAGTACTGTGGGAATGGGCCGTGAAATGTGAGGAGTTGATTCAGGTAAGTATTACAATATGTATGCTGACTGGTGACTCCTGGGAGAAAGGTTTTGGTAATTCGACCAGTTGTAGCATTATCCCACAGTTGCTGCCAGTTGCTGATGGTAAATTTCTTCAGTTGCCCAGTGAGTGACGATCTTGGGAAAGGGATAATCAGCGCCTCGGTATCATCAATTATCGTGGCTTCCTTAGCTGCCTTGTCTGCACTTTCATTACCAGTGTCACCTTGGTGGGCCTTTATCCAGCTCAATTTAATTTGTGATGGTGAACTTGCTAATTGGTTTTGAATTGAGTGGATGATCGGGGACTTATGTAGTGATTCTCATATGTGAAGAGGGCGTGACTCCATTGATCAGATGTTCAGTTTTTGTGCTCTTTGCATCACACTAAATGGTGTTGCCAATGGCGGACTGTCAACGGAATGCATCGTTTGGAACGGCGGGCCTATAGGCCACCTTTGTGAAGGTGTCTTGTCACAGTAAACCATGACACTTGTCACCCCTTTGTTGTACACAATTGTTGAGCGATAGCGCTTGCTGACTGATTTCGGGCGTTTTCGCCTGCAGGACGATATAGCGGTCATCCACCGCAGTTGTTTACCGGGGGCAGCCAACACCAAACTTTCGAACAGCTGTACATGTGGTTCTGAATGCTTTCTAAGTCCGAGAAACGATACTGTTGGACACACTCACTTGCACTTGAAACGAGAATCTTTAATTGCTCCTTTGTCCTTCTTTTTATTGTAGGCTTGAACTACACGCGCTGAGCGAACGCGTTTTGCATACGCTCACGCCACCTATCATGCTTTATCATTGATATTTGCATACACATGATTCTTCTAGGGAAATACGTGTTCATTGCACTGATCGTCAGAGCTCCTTTTATGCAATTTCATAACTACCTGTTTAAAATTTACATTGTTGCTTAAATTTTGCACACCAGTGTAGAATGAAGGAAAAAAGTTTCTGTAAAATCACAATTTTTATATTTACACCACTTTGCTATTAATTACGAATAATAGCATTTTGAAAATACTACTGCAAAATTTAGAAAAATAAAGAATAAAAAAAAGAGGAAGCACATTGGAAATTTAGTTAGTAATTTTATGTAAAATAGATAGAAAATGTTTAGATGTTCATTATACACTGTCTACCAATAAGTATTTAGATACCTGAGATAGAAAAGAAAAACTAACTTTATTCAAAATCAATAGTTGGTAGAGCCTCCACGAGAGACAATTACAGCTTGAGCCCTCCGGGACATACTTTCCACAAGTCTTCGTATGACAACTAGTGATATTGTCTTCCACTGGGCTTGGAGTAGACATAAATTCCTTTGCCGATTTTGGATGGATAGTGCATCATTTGATTCGGCTATACAACTCGTCCTAAAGGTTCTCGATAGGATTCAGTTCTGGGGTCTGGGCAGGCCAGTCTATTCGATAAACTCCATTGGCATCATACCAAGCATTGGCTAACCACGAAACATGACAGCTGGCATTGTCATCCTAAAGGCAACAGGGGTCCAACCCGTAAAATTGCCCCAACTTACGAAGCATACTGTCATCCAAAATGGTGCAGTAGGCATTGTGGTTGAGCTTACAATGAATGGGAACCAAGGGTTCCAGTCCATACTAGAAGAAACATCCTCAATATAATTCCACCGCCTCCGAACGAATGCATCGTGCCAATGTTCTTCAGGCAACGTTTGGCAGGAGATGTTTTCTAAGCAAATAAGAGACCCAGACCCTGCCATCCAAACGGTAAAGGGTGATTCTTGATTCGTCGCTCCAAAGAAACCGTTTCACAGATCTATGGTCCCATTTTGATGTGCACTGCACTACATTAACCGAGCAGCACTGTTAAACTTTCTGGTCAAAGGCTTATGGGTAGCAGCACGACTATGAAATCCAAGAAGATGTGCTTCCTTACGGATTGTATTCATTGAAACAATACACCCGAATGCCTGTTGAAACTCCTCGTGGATACGGGCCATCGGTTGGGTGTGGTTCTTACAAATTTCTCTGGACAACACTTGTCGGTCTTAATCTCCCAGTTTCGTTGGTCTGCCGACTTGGGGAACATTCCGACAATCATCGCTCACTTACCACTTAATCACATGGGCCACTGTCGATTTTGGGTTCTTCAGATCGCTAGATATGTCCCTTAAGATCAGCCATATTTGTGATACTCGATAATTATACTTATATCGAAATCAGAGGTCTCCGAACTACGTGGCATCTTGCATGCGACTAATTTCGATGTTGTTTCTTACACGATATATACCGGCACAGGCAGTGACGCACCTCAGGACCGCTGGTATCGTCATTTGCATAGCTGTCCAAATAATAATTGTATACAGAGTATTATATATAATAAACGTACCAATATTCCTGAAGGAATTTCATAAACAGTGACAAAAACACCAAAAATGTAAACTGCTTTATGGTTCATGTAAAATAGCTTTAAAAAGTCTCTTTTCACTTACCATAACCAAGAACTGGACCAAACATGATCTGGCGCTGTACAACTACGAGACAAGTGGTCTCACTTATTTCCAACCAAGTCTTTCATACCAGTAACAGGCTATGGCTATTTTTTTTCTTTTAGAGAAAAGAAAAAAATTAAATAATTCCGTGGCCCATAAATGCTAAACATACAAAACCATATTTTTTAAAGGGGTTTTTTTTTTTTTTTTGCTTTTACAATGTTTTACAGTTTTTGTGGATATTTTACACACGAGAATTTATTATATTTAAGTTTGTAAGATTAAACAAATGTCTATTTGTTCAAACCCGTTAAATTTAATTATCATTTAGAGTTATATATGATCACATGAGCTGATAAAAATAGTGCTCAAAAACTGTTGCCAATCAAATTAACTCTATTTCAATTTTGTCAATCAATTTGTAATATCGACTATCTATTTTTCGTTATTTGCATTACATAAAACTGAAAAGTAATTATAGAAATTTTTAAATGTGGCTAAGTAAAACTAGAGAAGAATTTTTTGTTAGAATTATTTTAATTAAGAGACGTTTTTAGTATTTAAGAATTGTAAATATTTTGGTGATTTTCCTAATCTATCTCTTCTTATATCTATGGTTTGGTAAAGATATTTAAATAATGCATATATTAGCAGAGTATAGATTTTTTCTCTTCCTTCTCGAATATATTTTGTACATAAATACCTATATTTCCCTTTCTTAGGTAAAATGGTTATAGAAAACCTATTTGATGTATAATCGTTAAGTTTAAGTGAATTTTTCTTAATTTGATCTTCATTGCTTTATTGATAAAGCCTTCTTATCAATTCTTTCTAAAAATATCCCTCTTGAAATTGATTAAAAAACATCAAATACTCATGAAAACATTAATTTCTTCACAAATGAGGAGTGGTAGTATCGAATAATAGAAGTTTCATCAAGGTATCCCTTCGAAAATAGTTTGTAAATACGAAACTATCAATTGTATTAGGCATAGCTCCATGAATCAAGTAAATGCAATGATAACTATCACAAACACTGCTGTTACAACAAAGACAACAACAAAAGCAGAGAAAAATTACTAAATTTATTAAATTTAACATTAAATATTATAAAGGACATTAAACATTAAATATTAAATTTAACATTAAATATCAGGATTAAAATTAAAATATACGCAATATTTTGCAATTATAATAAAAAATTAAGTGGAAATACATTTAAAAATGTTAGAATCCTAAAAATGTATTGAAATATATGAGACTTAAAATACATATTCGATAACTTTTAGCATTCAGTGTAATTTTATAAAATCTCTAATATTTTTGTCTATATTTCTGAAATGAAAAGTTAATAACATTCAATTTATACTTTATTCAAGTTCTGATTTTTAATTAGGTATTGAATTCATTACAGTAAGCTTACTGAAAAATGAAATATATAACTATGTTGTCATAAATGATATTGAATTATGTTAATCCATAAAACTGCCTGTCCATTAAAAATACTTGTTATAATATATATATATATATATATATATATATATATATATATATATATATTAATAATATAATATAATATAATATAATCATGTAAAAATTGGGAACATTAATCGGATTTTTAAAGCTCTTGATATGTTAAAAGTTATTATTGTAATTTTATACAAAATCGTCCAATTTAAATCATTTATTAGATTTTAATGATTAGAAAAGAAACAAACATTCAAAAAATAATGAAATAAGTCTTAAATAATGACATAAAACGTGAATTATCAGAAGTAAAATGTTAATAAGAAATTAATATTTTTATTTTTATACAGAACTTATCTATAGTTTTGATGATTAAAACATTTAAATTCAATAAAATATTTGGAACAAAAAAATTATATCAAAGAAATTAAATGAACGAATGCAAAAATAAATAATATTTTTTTTGAAAATTAAATAATAACCAAAAACAAGTTGCTGATATTTATAATATTCTAATGCTTTCTAAAATATAATTCTTAGAGAATTGTGGTAGGTAAAATTTAATATTGAATTTTAAGTGAAACGGTGATAAGAAAAACCATGAAGTCTTGACAGAAACTGTAATTTAAAATGTTTACTCATACGCGCATTTAAATTTCTATTAAAATCAGTTCACTCTGTTGTGAAAAACTTAAAGGAATAAAAAAATAACAACATCCGATTTCTATATTTTAATTTTAACTTGTATTAAATAACACATGTTTTGTTATTAGAAACATTTTTCCTTCTTTCTGCAAATGATTAAATTTCTCAAACAGAAAATTGAATATAACTGAAGGAAATAAATCATTACTAAACATTGAGTAAACAAATTTTTCTTAGAATACATTTATTAAAAATTTTAATTTTTTTTAGAAATTGGAGATATAAAATAATATATAGCACAGTACTATATGAATGCACATTTGAAATAGAAATTAAGATATTACCCAAAATCATATAATTAAAAATAATAGCAAATTTTTCATTATTTTTAATTATTTACGCATCGATTTTTAAATTCGATATATAATTTCAAATCATAATAATTTTTTTTAAATATTTAATCATGCTATATTTAAAAATATAATTTTATTATCAACTGACATGTGAAACAATGCATTAAAGAATATTAAGTTGCATAATTTTTGAGGAAAATAATTTTAGATTCATATACTTTTCTTATTAAATTTATTCTGACCGATGTTGTTTTAAATTATTTCTTCATTCACCCACTAAGTAAATGTTAACTACATACACTATATTTCGATTAAATATTCGTTTTTCAATTTCTTTTATCAAGCATAAAACCATTTCAAAATCTAATTTTTAGGTCCATTAATGCTAGCTGTTATGATCAACTATAAGTTATTTATTAAGCATTACAAAATTGAAATTATACTTAATAAATTCCGCACATTCATGGAAAATAACAAAGAGAAAATAAATTTTCTCTTCGACTTTTTAACTGACTAAACTTACGTTTTAAAGTTTTTCGTTATTACTCCCATTCTTATAATTATTTATTAATTAAAAGAATCAATTTCATCCCGTATACTTAAAACAATAAAGATTATTATAGCTATATTTTAAAGAACACATCGACAATACGTTTTAAAAAAATCTAGCATTTATCATTCAGAATTATCAATCGTAAAACCATATTCAAGATTTTTCATTAAATCAACCTCATCTGATAAAAACTACGCGTAAAATAAGTTTCTTCAAGTGTTCTTAAATAAGGTTCACAAATTTTGTGACAAAAATTCCTTAAAATCTAACATATATATAATTTTAAATACTAAAGTTGATATTCTTAATTTTTGTGTAAAAATGCTTATGCATGAAAAGATAATTTTTTTTTCAATTACTCTTTTGTGATGTGAGTTTAGTATTTTATTCGGTGATATTGTATTTATCAGGTTTGAATCTCAGAACCAAAATTTTTCGCACAGTCGCATGAGGTAAAACAAAACAACATATAACAGTCAGTCGTAACAAATTTTATTTCGGACGCATATATATATATATAT
>JAPDSC010115432.1:36858-51056 GCA_026290005.1 Latrodectus geometricus
ATATATATATATATATATATATATATATATATATATATATATATAATGTTACCGTGAAAGTCCGAAATCTGGAGAATGTCGACATTCGCTGGTGAATGTCAACATTCACGTAGTCGCTTGGTGTATGTACGAAATATTTGCTAGATATCCTCATTTCTCACTTACACCGGCAAATGTCGACATCCACAATGCACTAATGGTGAATCTTGAATATGCGTTTCATCTCTCCGTAACCGGAGAGGAGAAATGCAGATTTGCATTTTCTTATCTCAATATTTCAGGCGTGAAAAACGTCACATGTGTGACGTAACTTATCGCCTCTCTTAGAAAGGAGGGTGATCAATCACGGTGAGTAGAGGAAGTGTAGAGGATTTTTAACCCGCGGGACAAACCTGACAACAAACAAATTAAAAACAAATTAAATGCTGTGGTGGAAAGGGAAGCCCGGGAATGGCCTTCTGTTATCTCCTTTTCAAGCTCTTTAATCATCTTTTCAAATTCCACCAAAGCTTGTCTGTGATTGTCGACATATACCGGCGATGGCCCGAAAGTGCAAGAAATGTAATCAATTGTACGGTCTTTCACCAACGTTTTTGGTATGTGTTGACATTCACCGGTGAATGTCGACATTCTCTGATTTCGGTCTTTCACGGTAATATATATATATATATATATATATATATATATATATTAAATATTTTGTAATACTTTCCTATTCCATCAAAGTCCTCAAATTATCTCTCCAAGTGGATTTGTTGCAAAATTCTCAACTTCTTTATTGTCTCTCAATTTGTTTCATGTGCATTCCAGTTTTTAAGATCAATAAAAATATATTTGATTTATTTTGATATGCGTAAAACTTTATGCATTGATTTCCAAGATATAGAATATATATTTTTTTCAAATATTTTTTTTAAATAATTTGGTGTCGTCAATAGTAGTTTTTAATAGAGTGCTCATAGAATGATTTGGCAATATTGATTAAGAAATATATGTCACTTTGATGTGAAATTTGATAAAATATTCACAGATGGTAAGTACTTTCTTTTCACGCTAATGATTATATTTTCTTTCGTTTTTATTAAACCGTCATCAGATTTCAATTTGTTGTTATATCACCAAAGAGTCATTTCAAATATTGCTTATATAATTGTTCCAGTTTAATGACTGATTTCTAACAGCTTTTCAAACCATTAATTTTAAGCAAATTGATCATACGGTATAACACATCAAAAACACTTCAAGAAATTCAATTCTTATGATTCAAACTGAGCGTTTGAGGATGTTTTTTATTCTGAAAAATAGAATAGTACCAAATTACATCAAATTGGTTTTTTAATTAAAATTTCCTTCTCTGGTTATCTTAATATGTAATAATATTTAGCCAAATGTATATTTAAAATATCCATGAATTTTTTCTGTTTTGGCTTAATCTCGGATTTTCCTTGATATATATATATATATATATATATATATATTATATATATTATTTCTTTTCAATGTATTGAGGGAAATGTAACTGATGAAATACTTAATATATTGACTACATAAATGTGATCTTAACATCTGATGGCAATATTTTGATTAGAATTAGTAGTATAAACTAACAAATTTATAATCTGTGTAAGTGAAATTGAATGTAGTTTTTTATTCATTAAGTTCAAAGCAGACATTCAAGCATTTTTAAACATTTATTTTATTCATTGATATGTTCTATAGAAACCGCGAATTTTTTTAAGATAAGGTAAAAATGAATATTTTATAATAATTTACTCTGGTTTAGTGACAAGAAATGCCTTACCTTATTATAATTAAAGTATTGTTATATGCATACTATGCATGAAGTTAGTAAATGGCATGCCTTCATTGTCGTGTTCAGCTTCCTTGCATATATCATGAAGATTTAATTCTTTGTCACTCAATAGTCATTTTTTGGAACAAGAAGGATATTTTCACTGTGACTGACAATTTTGAGTGGATCCAGAACCGCTAACAACAATCAAGCCTAATTAGCATTCGAACCTGCATATTGTTGAATCGAAGTTCAAAGCATTAAACATTCGGCAACCAGTTTGGCATACAACACTATGAAAAATATATTTATTAAAATTTCGTAAAACCAGTATAAGAAATTGCAATAACTTTGATACATTAAACTGTAATTTATTTTAAGTTTTCAGCATATTGAAAAATGATACAGATGACAGTGATAGTTATCATTTTTATTGCAATATCTGCTTAAGTTTAGGAGAAAATAATTTTTTTTTTGTTTCTAATGGCAAGCATTCTTGAGTGATTATAGTAAATTAGCCCATTAGCCGCAACAAGGCCGGAAGCTGCTACTCATTTTATCGTTACCCGGTGGGCACCTGTGAACCAAGTCACGGAGTTACGAGTAGCATCGCCCACGCCAAACCACCACAAACCCGTTTATAGGGCGGGCCACATTCATCCATTATCTGAAGAAAGGGCAATATACACAAAGAGAGAAAGAGAAAGTACATCCATGCCGGAGCCGGGATTCGAACCCAGGTCCTCCCTATCCGTAATCAGTTACGCAAACCACTAGACAGGTTTGGGTGGCGGAAATAAAATATAAACCTAATAGTTCTTTAACAATTATTCTGAATATTAAATTTGATTAAAATATATTTACAATTCTTTGTTAATTACAAATATGACATATGTGTTAGACTTTTACATTATTAGAATTTTTTGTCATGGAAAAAATATTCATATAATAGTTCTAGATTATTTTTATTGCATTATTCATTTAATTTATAACTAGTATATATACCTTATTTTTCTTCAATCTATCATTTATGTAATACGTCATATTAAATAAACCAAAAATACATCTATTTTAGTGAGTTGTGATAGGAAATACAAAGTCATATTACCACCTATTTATTCATTAGGCAGTAAAATATGCCTTCGCAAGTATTGTTCTTGAATGTGAGTATATTTTAGGAAATGTAGGATTTGAAATAAGTAAATTTGAAGGCTATTTTGCCTTAAAGAAAATTTGTTTTGCATTCCCCTAACCCTATGCAATATGCTTCTTACATTTGCTCTTTCTCATCGGATAAAACATTAAGTAACCTATATATGCATTTCTGTAAGTGAATTTCTCTTTTCTCATTCATCTTTTCAGTTTCATTCATGTAAATTTATACTCGGAAGTACATAGCATAAAATATCTTAAATCTCAATATGGAGAAAAGGAGAATCACTGATTTTTATGATCCAAGTGAATAAAAGGAAAAGAAGTCGATTTTTTTGAGTTAAGTTTAGAAAGTAATCTACTGATAGATGTTTGCTGCAAATTCTCATTGGATTTGAAACACATATGTTCACAAATAACTTTTGTTATGTAACTTTTCATTTGTTGATATGATAAAGAATAAAATTCTGATATGGAATTTTGAATATATATTAGTTTTGAATTTATATTTAGCTTCGTATTTTTTTTTTCAAATAACATAATTTTGGTTAATTTAGTACATATTGTTTTAATTCAGCATAATGTTTTGTTATATATTTATTTAGTAAATATGTAACAAAATGTTTTATTTAGTTTTGAACTTATATTAGTTTGGGGAAAAAGAAATCCATACGTTAACTTTTTGTAACTTCTTTTAGATTCGCTTTGTAAAAAGGTTTAAAACAGTTTTCCTGTAGATTTTTAGGTCTTGTGCGAAGCTACGACTGCTGACATGCTGTCAAGTTTGATAATTTTTGATATTTTATAGACATTCTCGACGATGTTGTATCCATGAAAGGTGCATCTTTAGCATCTAAATACCCAGAACGGAATGGACGAAACAAAAATTGTACGTAACTGGTTGTTACAGTTTTATATAGGACTATAAACACCTGTCACAATTTTAGCCACCCGCTATCTTTTTCGCCGTTACAAGAGAAAAACGAAAATGTATCGAATTTTCTGTTTGTTGTCTTCCATTTTTAAAACCTTGTACTCGTAACTGAATTAATCAAACAAAAAAACCGCAAGAGGATATTTTAGTGTCAAATGTCACCTTTCCAATGAGCATAAATCTGAATTTGTTTGATAACTCCCGAGATATCGATAATTACAAACGTCTACCAAAAAAATAATGGATAACTTTTTCCCTAAACTAATATTTAGCTTTGTATTTTTTTTTTCAAATAACATAATTTTGCTGAATTTAGTACATATTGTTTCAATTCAGCAACACGTTTAGTTATACATTAATTTAGTAAAGCTAGCCACATCTAATTACAGCCTTTTATATTATAAAAAACTCCTTTATTTAATAGAAATCATTCGATAAATGTATGTATCTTAGATTAAAAACAACTAAAATTGATTTTACTTTTATATACTTTTTATTAATTTTACTAACTTTATTTTACTTTTATATCAACAACACAGAAATATATAATATATCCTAACTAAATATGGGTATTCTATATAATGCTGAAAATGTATTTACTATTTTTGAGACCTACAATATTACTAATATAACATTCTACATTTAATTTTATAGTTTATCATTTACATGTGCCAAAACAGATATTCTTATGTCCTTATAATTGTCACTGTATATAAATTTATCTTAAATTAAATTTAGGATCCTTGAACTGCGGTTTTATTATAATGAATTAAATCTTAATCCATTTACCCTAACAAGAATATGAGTGATAAACAGATTTACAGAAAATACTTAAAATAATTATTAAATTTAAAAATTGAAAGAAAATATTCATAATTATATGGATATAGATTTTAAAATAATACACATTTCAATTTTAAAAAATAAACCCTTTTGCCATATTTTTATTGGAAGTTTATTACTATAATTATATTAGTTATAAATAATGTGTATTCTTTTAATTCTTTTTATATTATTTAAATTTATTATAAAAAAGGAAAAAAAATAAGATAAGAACAAGATGATAAAAATTTATTGACAATAATTGTTATTTATTTAAAAAAATTGCATTAAAGTCATTTAAAAGTAGTAGTCCTCCCCTACTTGATAGATTTTGAAGAAAATAGCGTATTTATTTGAATAATTATCTTTATTTTGAAGCTGGAAGTGTGAAATTGATAAAAGTTTTTTCTACTACAGAATTGCAAATCCTTGGATTTAACACATTTAATGAATATAAATTTGGATTTGAAGGAAAATAAATTTATATGTCTCTGAGTAATAAGCTTGCTTTGTACATTTAAAGAATTTTTGGTTTCTTTATTATAAAGCACTTTATATAATGTCACAAACAATTCAGTCCTTAAATGCTTATTGAAAGATAATTCATTACATCAGTCTTTTAATATAAGCAGAAATGATAAAAAATACCATAAAAAATTGTTCAACTGGGTGAAATTTCGTGTTTAACTAAAACAATCATTAATTTCTTAGTCCTCAAATAAGATTTATTTTGTTCAAAGATGTTTGTTCTTCTGACAGTTTTCTGTTGATTACTCTTAAGAATCTTTTTGTTTGACAAATGAAACAAAAGTATTGATTTTCTTGACAAATGGTATGTTATGGTAAATTTCTTAGCACTTACATCCATCTATAACAAAGTATCAAGCAGTTTGCTTTCCCAAACAATAAATCATGTTAGATTTCTAGAAGTTTCTGTTTTTTTAAAATACTCCTTATGTTATAATAATTATATAAGACTATTATTAACATCGCCAAATTATTGATTACATTTGTATATTGATTATACATTATAATGAATTCCCTAATATATTTTTTATGTTTATCACTACCTTCTTTGCACATTTCAAAAACTTTCATTTAATATTACTCTTACTATATATATATATATATATATATATATATATATATAATCATATTTTTAATTAATCCCTGTTACTTCTGAAACAAAGCTAACGATTGGAATTACGGCATCTCACATATAGCGTCACCTAGTAGATGTCCCGAGGTAAATCCGAAAATGGGTTCACCATACTAATTTAGAAAATGATGTCAAACACAAAACCACAGACTTAACTCGCATAACCCAAAGATATCACTCCATTTGGAAGACATTGCAACCATGTTTTTTGGCGTTTGAAGTGTGAACATGATGAATATTCAAAAATCAAGTAAAAAATCCCTTGTCTCTAAGTATTATAAAGGATTCTTTTCCCATTTAGGCCACGATGTCTTCATACCTATTTATGGATTAATGTGTCATGATCAATTCATATACCTTGTAATAAATATGTTTTATTTACTTTTATTTCATAATAGATCGTATCTAATTAATTTCCAACAATGATGTTCTTTCTTAACCGATATAAATTTTTATCAAAATTTCTGAGTCATTTCATTTTCTAACCTGCCTGAAACAGATTTTGTTCGTACCAAGAGAATATCATGATCAAAAATTAAAAGGAAATATTAAAAAATAGCCATATGTATAAGTTATCATTATAATAGTTAATTAAAAATCCCCTAGTGGGGTATTGCATTTCTTTGAAGATTTTTTCGTCAATTCCTGGTTTATCTTCCAAAAATTTCTTCAAATCCAATAACAAATCTTAATTATTAAAATACCTTACTACAGTGTTTCTCACTCTTTTAGTATTCAACGCCCAATTTTCAATCATATTTTTCATCGCCCCCCCTCCCCACCACATACAATAAAATATAGACAATAAGAATGTATTTTGAGTATTTTGGCGCTAAACCTGCACTACAACCTTAATTTTAAACTTTACAAATTACCAAGAATTTAATGACATTTTTTGACATTTAATTTATTGACATTTTGTAACACCGATACTCAGCATTGAAGAAACAAGAATCCTATGTTTTTTTATTGCTCTTGCGTCCCGCCGTGTCAAGCATTCTCACGGTTTCGCGAGAAGCTTCGATTTGTCTGGAATTTGTCTGGTCAACAAAAAATTAAGCTAGGAGCGTGCGCAGATGTGAACAAATGTTTTCTCATAGGTAGAAGGAGAAAGTTCTTTGACACCAATTTTAATTCCAGACAATCTCATTTCAGTCGATCCGTCTATCGCTATTGAATATATTCTGAATGTGTATATTATATATATTTTCATGTAATTGCAATTAACCTATTAAATATTCATGGTTGCAGACTTATGCAGAATCATGAATACATTTTTAAGCGGGCGTAAGCGAGCATTATACGATAGACATGCATCAACAAGTACACAGATGAGCGTGGTTCCGAAAATAAAATCAAGAAAATATTCTCAAGAATACATAAATTTTGGGTTCACTAGTACTGAAGTAAGTGAAGAAGAAAGGCCCCTATGTATCAAAAATGTTGGCGGCAGACAGCATGAAATACTAATAAACTTAAACGACATTTGGAAACGCTTCATAGTGAGTACATAAACAAACATAGAGAATTCTTCGAATTAAATTAAAATCATATGAATAGCAAAAATCATTGTTTAAAAAAACTTTGTCTGTGAATGAAAAAGCTTTAATTGCCTCTTACAGAATTTCATATAAAATAGCCAGATGTAAAAAGACTCACACCATTGGTGAAGAGCTTTTTTTGCCAGCCACGATTGATATTGTAGAAATTATATTTGGAGATAATTTTGCAAAACAAATGCAGTCTATACCTCTTTCAAATGATACTGTAGCCCGTCGAATTGCTGATATAGCTGAAGATGTAGAGTGTCAGCTTTTGTCGAAGTTGAGTTACAAATTGTTTTCAATACAACTCGATGCGGCAACAGATAGTAATAAAGATGCTGATTTCATTCTGCAAACCAATAGAACTCAAAGCAACAGCACTCGCTTTATTTGCTATCTTAAATGATTTTATGAACAAGTCAAACATAGAATGGAAAAATTGTGTCGGAATATGCACGGATGGTGCTCGTTCTATGTCAGGAAGATTCCAAAGTATTCAAGCACTTGTGAAACAAAAATCGCCACAGTGCGTCTGGACACATTACATGATCCACAGAGAAGCTTTGGCTTCCAAAGAAATGAGTTCTGGTTTGAATATTGTGTTAACTACGGTTGTAACCGTAGTAAATTATATAAAAATGAGACCCCTGAAATCAAGAATCTTTTCCGCACTTTGTAAAGACATGGGTGCAATACATTCAACGTTACTATTTTATTGCGAGGCAAGATGGTTATCACGAGGGAAATTTTTGCAACGTGTTTATGAATTAAGAGAAGAAATCGCCGTTTTCCTAGAAGAGGAAAACAGACTGGAAGCTAAGAATTTCCGCGATAGTTTATTTGTGTTGAAATTGAGCTACATGGTCGACATATTCGAGAAATTAAATAACTTGAATCTTCAACTGCAAGGAGCAAATACACATATATTGGATACGAGTGATAAAGATAATGCTTTTTGTAGGAAATTGGAATTGTGGAGCAGAAATTTAAAGCAAGAAAACTTAACAATGTTTGCAAATTTGAATGATTGTATTAAAACTTACAAGGCTGAAGAACAACATGTAAAAGTTGTTTTTGTAACCATTGAAAATCATTTAGCAATGCTAGCAAAGAATTTTAAAAAGTACTTTCTTGCTGACGATAAACTGATATCAAGTTACAAGTGGGTGAGGGATCCATTTCAAAATACTCCCGAAGGACTCTCAATCGAAGAGGAAGAAACCTTCATAGACTTCACGGCAAAACCAAAAGACAATTTAGTAATAAATCACTCTTTGAATTTTGGGCAGGAGTGGATAATGAGTTTTCTGCACTAAAAACAAGGGCATTTCGCATTCTACTACCATTTTCAACATCTTACCTTTGTGAAACTGGATTTTCTGCGGTGGCTTCTTTGAAGACAAAATATAGATCTCAGCTAAATATAGAAAAAGAACTGAGAGTGTCTATTTCTAATATTAAACCCTCCTTCGAAAAACTTTGCTCTGAAATACAGGCCCAAGGAAGTCACTAATAATTATTAAATTTGTTTTTAATTTAGTAAGTTGTTTTAATTTAATTAGTTAATTATTAAATATATCGAAATGTATTTTGATTTGTATGTGTATGTGTTCTTTCCTTTCAGTCACTTAATCAATTTTTTTAAATAACATTTTCTCTTGGATATGCTCACGCCCCCCCAGGGGGGCCCACCCCACAGGTTGAGAATCACTGCCTTACTAGGTAAAATAAGCATATATTGTATCTTCAGATTTCCCCCAGTTCTTGCTCCATGTAAGAAATGCACTTTCTAGTTCAGTCTGTTCATTTTACAATATATTATAATAACAAGCTACTTACCAATTTGTAAATCAAAATTATTTTTCTCAACGTCTATTTTTCCAATGCCATCAAAATATTCTCAGTAAAAACTTTAATTTGAGAAACAATTACAAAATAATTTATAATTGATTACTTTCCATCTGATTGACGAACTGAACTGAATATGAATTAAGAAAAATAATGTGCATTTTATATACTATCAATTTATCAAAAAAAAAATTAACTGATTGTATGCATGTAACTGTAATACATGTCAACTGAAATTATGAAAATTTACATGTGATCATATACATAATCATGATAATATTTAACTTGTAATTTACTGATTTTTGCTTTTTTAGTAATGTAAGTTGTAAAATATTTGAGAAATTTACTTCTTTAGAATTTATTTTGATACATCTGTGATTTTTAATATAAAACGTAACTTTTATTTCTTTTCATAAATATTCAAAATACTTCAAATAATGTCTCATAATAAAGAAATAATAAATTGCTCTGATTATTGAGTATAAAAAATACTGAAATTATATCATTTAAAATTAAAATTGCACTGTCCTTAAATTAAACAGTAAAATATTTATCATTTATAATGTCTGCATTTTTCTATAATTCATGACTTCGCTTTTGTAGAACTATTAAATATCCAAGAACTTTATATTCATTCATTAAAAATACATATGTTTAAATCATAGAAAATTTATGTCTTTATTGAGGGAATTTAGATTAATATACTTGTAAATCTGGAGGAAAATAAATGAAGCAAAATCTAAAATAAGAGAATAAGTTTTTATTTAAAAAGAAAATCTATATAAAGCTCATAAATACGTTTCATCTTCTTAAATGTTAAAAAAAAAAATTATGGCTTAACCCTTTATACATAACTGTTTGACATATAAAAAATGTTAAAAAAAAAAGATTAAATTGGTTAAGGTTTGAGATAAAAAAAAAATTCTGAGAAAATTTATTAATATTAAATAACTTAATTGTTTAAAATATTTCAAGAAATGAAATTTGTGTAAAAAAAATAATTATAAAAATATATATTTTACAAGATTACTGTAAGGATAAACAGAAGCTCTCTGAAAACAAAAAAAAAACATTCATTAACTGTAATATTTTTTAAAATTTACTAACCAAAAAATTTATTTCAATTTGAAATTGTTTAAAACGTCTCAAAAAACTAAAATATATTCAATAAAATAATTTTAATCTTCAAGAAGAAATATTTAAATTTTAAATCCCTCAACACGATTCTGTGTCTTACTTTCAAAATATAAGAATCTTTACATGATTACACCCATACAAAATTTTCAATAAAATCATCAAAAATGATAAAACATTTACAATCAATATTATTTCATGTGTTTCAAATATATTAGGTTGAGGAAAAAGAAATCCATTATTTTTACGTGAAATTTAGGTAACTTGTTTTGGATTCGCTTTGTAAAAAGTTTAAAACAGCTTTCATGTAGATTTTTAGGTCTTGCGCGTTACGACTGCTGACATGCGGTTAACTTCGATCATTTTTGATATTTTATAGACATTTTCGACGATTTTGTATCCCCATGCGAGGTGCATGTCTAACATCAAAAATACCCGAACGGAATCGATTAAACAAAAATTGTACGTAACTGGTTATTACAGTCTTATATAGGAAGATAAACACCTTTCACAATTTTAGCCACCCGGCTATCTTTGTCGCCGTTACAAGAGAAAAACGAAAATGTATCGAATTTTCTGTTTGTTGTCTTCCATTTTTAAAACCTTGTACTCGTAACTGAATTAATCAAACCAAAAACCGCAAGAGGATATTTTAGTTTCAAATGTCACCTTTCCAACGAGCATAAATCTGAAATTGTTTGATATATACCTGACGAGATACCGATCACTATACATGTCTACCGAAAAAATAATGGATTACTTTTTCCCCAAACTAATATTATTAAATTATTATGGATTATCACTTATCATAAAATGAATAGTTCTCGATCTATTTTCTTTAATTGCCACTAAAGAGGTTAAATATTAATTAGACTTCATTCATTAAATTTTCCTAACTCAATAAGCCTTATTGAGATTTTAAAATTTCTTCTATGATTCAAAATATTGTAATTTATAATTTAAGAGTATTCCATCTAGTCATATTTAGCCACGATCAAATTTGTTCCCTGGTTATAAGAGATTAGGGAACTGCTTATAGTGGAAACGGAAAGAAAATCATCGGTAACATATTTCTACTACTGAATTGAATATCTTCATGTAACAAGTAATCTTTTTTACATGAAAATATTGCTTGGTCAAGCAAATTAATTTTTTATTACAGGTTGTTCTGATCTAAATATACCAATATTTTATTGACACATATATTTGAAAGGATTACCATTGTTATTGGATTTGTCATTTAATATTATTCATTGTAATTATTAATGTTACTTATTATAGGACCTTGGTGGTCTGGTTGATTAGAGCATCGTTCTCCTAATTGGAAGTAGTGAGTTCGAATTCCGTCTTTGTCAAAGATGGTGCTGGTGTTCACTAATGGTGACTAGGACGTGTAAATAATGTCGGGTCGCAATGCCCTCTATGTCTCGATTCGAAATTAATATCTCTGGGAGTGGTTGGAACCAAATTATGAGTCTTCTCTGGCTTCAAACTCTAAATTGGGAGACTCAGATGGTGCTGCCATCTATTAGCCAAAGTTGTACTTCCACATTGGTAAGGAGGTGCTCCATTCTATAACGGAAGACGCTATTTCTGACTTCATTCTCCCAGTCCCTGAAGAGAGGGCTTGGCTTTGTAAGTGTCATAGATAACAACATCGAATTACATCTTAGTCAAAGATGGCGCTGGCGTTCACTAATGGTGACTAGGGCATGTAAAAATATGTCTGGTCGCAGTGTTCTCCATGTCCCGATTCAAATTTAATATCTCTGGGAGTGGTAGGAACCAAATTATGAGTCTTCTCTCGCTTCAAACTCTAAATTAAAATACTCAGATGGTGCTGCCATCTATTAGCCAAAGTTGTACTTCCACATTTGTATGGAGGTGCTCTATTCTATAACGGAAGACGCTATTTCTTACTTCATTCGCCCCGTCCCTGAAGAGAGGGCTTGGTTTCGTAAGTGTCATAGATAACAACAACATCAAGTCAATAATATAAAGCGATTTTGGATTATATCATATTTTTAAGAAATAAGGCTATTTTTTCATTGAAATAAATTTTCACACTTATTTATATAAAGCATTTGTAGAAAAACATGCTGTTGAATAATTATAGAATGCTTTATAACTATCCATTTTTTTTTCTAACTAATGAAGATTTTGTGCAGTTTTCCGGAATAAATCCATTTTATGATTACTTCCAAATTATATAAGATTTTTGGGATTGTAATAGTATTATCTTAAATTGTAATTAGCAATAATAGTGTTAGATAGTAATAAGTAAATTAGTCTTCGTAACGAATAATGTTAAATGAGTAAATTAGAAAACAGAGCTTATCATAAAAAATATTCTACTTTTAATTTCCGAAGCAAAGCACTATAAAAAGATCTACACAATTACTAAGTAAAGTTACAGTTATAAAAGAATTATTTAATTCTACTTCATACGCATATTGTCAATAAATGCAGTTAACATTTATTACAGCAGTATTATTTTTTTAATTATTTTGGTAAAGCACGTGAAGCGAATAATTGGTATATTACGCTAAAATCTTAAAACATCTAATCTTACGGTAATTTTTTTTTTTTTTACATTTTCTTGTGTTTAAAAAATATTACATTTTGTCAAAAAATTATTAGTTGTAATAATAATGATAGATACCAATGCCACATTTTCTTTTGAATATTCTTTGATTATAAGATTTTTATATTAAAACTTTATAACTATAAAATTTGTTTTATAAATTAATTATTTGAAATTATATTTTCTATGAGGTAATTTCTATTCGAATCTATTGAATCTTATAACATATTTTGTATTACAGAATTTATTCGAGTAAAAATAAGTCGTTGGTATTAGAAGTGGATTTTTTATAGTTATAATTGCGCTATAAAAATTAATTACTAACATTGCACATAAACATATCTATTGTGTAAGTAATAACAATCAGTAGAAAACACACATTGCTTGCTTTAAGTTACATAAAAATATTAAAAGTAGTAATTTTTTTTTAAACTAGTTGACAGAAATTTAAAGTAATTATTGTAATGGCGGTAGAATTTTTAAAGGAAATCTTATCAAATTTTTCGTTAAATATTCTAGTTAAACGTCAATTGTCGTTCTAGAATTGTAATAGTTAATCGTTCTCGAACTGTTATAGTTCACACTTTTTAATAGTTAATGACTTTTCCGTATACCTTTTGACATTGCAATTAGTGACTTATTTTCCTTCCATATAGATAAATCACTATCATACTCATGAAATACGTTTACATGAATGGAACTAAATGTTGAATGAGTACAACTCAACTCGTTGACTTACATTCACACATAAATATCTCAATGTTTTATTCCAAATGCTCAGATAGAAAGAAAATTGCTCAGAACATGATTAACGGTTTTGAGAAAATATAAAATTCAATTTTTTTTTCCGACTAAGCTTTTTAAGTAGAATTTTACCTTCAGGCAAATCTCAGAAAATACTCTGAATTAAAAAAATCAATAGACAAACAAAATTTTATGAGCCCTAAATTAATATTCCAAAAGTTCCTTTATTATATTCTTTATAGGAATCTAACATGAATTATTTGTTTCATTACAAGCATTATAATTTGTTATAAGGTATTCCCACGATAAATCCTATTTTTTTAAGAATATTTTGCTCGAAATTTGGAATAAAAAAATGTAATTACCTTTAATTTTCAGATATTTTTTTTTATTTTGAAGGTTAATCCTAAAATATGTTTACAATATTGATAAATTACATTTTTTGTATTCTCTATATTGAAATATATTTACAATATTGATAAATT
>JAPDSC010115440.1:0-18193 GCA_026290005.1 Latrodectus geometricus
ACACAAAATCTCATTTCGGGTGAATGTCATAATTTTTCTTATGAAAGATAGGTACGTTTTTCACTGGCTGTACTCTTAAACAAGTTACAGCTTATTCCAGAATACAACTTCTTTCACTATTCTTTAATTCAGAAAAAAATAATTAGAGGTACTGACAGTATAATATACTGTCTGATAGAGGATTTTTATCCCAGATGATTTGCAACCAAACGGCAAGTGTTAAGCCTTGAGAATTTTAGTGAATAGTCTGGTAAGGAATTTTGCAGAAATATACTGAATAAAGCAATTTTCAGCATTCAATGAACACTTAAGCACTAATTTAATTAACTGTAAATAGTTTTAATATATTAGTTTCTTTGTTTGAAATTTGTGTTTAGTGAAAACTACCGCAATAAGCAATTGCACCCTTGCTTGCATATCAAGTCTACTGAGAAGTAATGTAACAAAACTTAGGAAGAAAATGTGAAATGTATTCTAGAACTTTGTTTTCAACTTTCAGAAAGAGTATGCAACAATTTACACTTTACCCCATAACAAAAAAATTCAACATAACCACCAATTTTGTGTTTATTTTATAAAATATAAATAAACCTCTTAGTCACTCTAGATGAAACTAATAAGTTTCAGAATACTATTCTCCCTCAGATAGGGTCAAGACAATTCATTTTAAATATATAAACTTTTTAACAACAATTTAATATTAAGCTTTAAATAAATAATTAGAATTTAATGTTATTGGTTTCTTACTAGCTTCTTATTCTATAAATATTTATTAAATGTATATAAAAAGATTTCTTAAAATGGAAAATACTTAAAGGAAATCGTTTCATAAAAATGGTGGTTTACAATATGGGTTTAACAAACACTACCAAATCTGCTTACAATTTTATTCATAAACAGTTTTTTTTAAATCATTTTTTTACACACTTTAAGCTATGCTGCTTGCATTTGATGCTATTCTGGGCCATAGATCTGCACATTCTTTTGCTACTGGGCCTGTTATGGCAGAACCTGAAATTATAAATAAATTCAAAAATTAAAAAGAAATTATTAAATTGAGTATTTAAGTTAATTTTAAGACATTCATATTACAATAGTGAATATCACAGTCAAGGAAACTTCAGAATAATTTCAAATAAAGATGAAATTTTGGGTATTAAATATTAATACCTGTAAAGCAAATATCTATACATAAATATATGCTGCAATTATAAGTCTATATATAGATAGTATACCATACAAATTGTTTACATTAGAATAAGATTCTGCACCAAACAATGTTTTTGTTTCAGGCCTTGTTCTAAGCATTTATAATAAAGAAACTAAAAATCTGCTTAAGGTAAGCTTATTTAGAATTTGATTTTATTATTACTAATATGATTTGATAAACATGATAAGGAATTTTTATAAGATATCATGATTACTAAATTCAACCTAAAGTTAATTATACTTAGCTAAATAATTAGTCCAACAATCAAGAATATTTATGCAAAAGTTACTTCATAAAAATATTGAAGAACTTTACCTTTCATTTCTCCTTTGTTATTTACTATGACACCCGCATTATCTTCAAAGTATAAGAAAACCCCATCCTTTCTTCTATATGGTTTCCTTTGCCTGATGACAACTGCTGGCATAACTGAAAGTAACTTTCATGAATGAAAATGATTGTGATTACAACAAAAACAGCTAATTCATTTTATGAAGTTATTAACTTTTTAAATCATGCAAACTATTGCTTTAATTTCTTTACTTTTTTTTTAGCTGAAAAGGTTTTACATTACAGCTACCAACTTACCCTTTTTTCTTAATTCTGGCTTGCCCTTTTTTACTGTTGCAACTATCATGTCCCCAGCTGCAGCAGCTGGCAATCTGTTGAGACGACCTCTAATTCCATTTACAGCAATGATGTATAAATTTTTTGCTCCTATAAAAAAATGGGGAAATTCATAAGATAATCAATAAATTCTCACAAATTCCAAATCAGCTTTTATCTACTGTTTAAATGATTTTTGAAATTAATATAGTCCTGTGAAAAACACAATTTTTACATTACGATAAAACTGAATTATCTATAAAAATGGGATGCATATATTTCTGCCACTTAAAAATTTATACTAATTTTAAGACAATTTCTTAAGAAATTGGCATAAAAATATTTAACAGCACTTCAGGCAATGAAATTATACCATGTTTCACAGGTTTACTACTTTTAGATTGAAATTTAAAAAATAAAATGGGGACTGCAGTGAATTCATGAGTACTTAACATTTAAGATGAAGAGCTTAAACAGTTATTCATACATTCCGATGAAAATTTTTTCAGATAACATTAGATTTTTTCATGGCTTATTTTATTATTTGTTTACCTTCATCCAAACAATCTCAAATTAATTTCTTTTTTTTAATATTTAAAAGTTCCTGATACATATGCTGATTTTAAATTTTACACCTTATGACAGACTTTTGAAGAGCACCAGAAGAATAAGATACTCTGTAATTCCATTTGTATTTGTTTCCCTCTTTCATGAACCCAATCATTCCAAAGAGTAATGCTGATGCCCGGAAAAAGTACACAAAATGAATCCTTTAAACCTCTTTTATCAATAATTTATTAACTTATTCTGATCAATTAATGTTTCCCTTGATATTCTTGCGTGATGACTTTGAAAACCTCAAAATATAAGATGCTGCACCAGTATTTATCTTCCGTTTTCATGAGTTCAATTATTTCAAACTCAAGCACTGATTGCTCGAGAAAAGCTAGATTAATTAATATAAAGTAGAGCAGACACTAATCATTAAACTCTATAGACCCATCTGTTATTTCCCTTTTCCATAAACTCAATCAATCCAAAGGGAAATTTTGATGCCCAGAAAAGGTACACAAACTGAATTTTTTAACTCCTTTTTTCAGTAACATTCAACTTTTTCTAATCAATTAATGTATTTTTCTTGTGGTGGTTCTGAGAAATATCAAAATATTATAAAACTTTGGCACTCCACCAGTATTTATTTTCCTTTTTAATCTCAAACTAAGGTGTTGATTGCTGAAGAAAAGGTAGATTAATTTAAAATACTGAAGACTGCAATCACTCATTATGTAAATGAATAAAAAATCATGATGAATTTTATAATTGAATACAAATATAAAACTGTTAGTCTTTAAAAATAGGAATAGAATCACTTTAAACACAAAACTGGGAAAAAAAAATTTCTGATATAGCAAATTTTTAGTAGCCTGATTATATCTTAACAAAGAAAAAGTAAAATGAAGTTTAGATTTCTTTACCAGAATTCTGTAACAGGCTTTTTACAAAACATCAACTAAATGCTCTGTAATCGCACCTGTCTTCATTTCCCTTTTCCGTGAACTCAACTTTTTCACATGAAAAAATTGATGCCCGGAAAAGGCACAAATTCTATTTTGACTCACAAATCTCATTAAAAGTCATTCAAATAACATTCACAGTTAATTAGCATTAAATCTTTTATAAAATGTATATGATAACATGTTTAAAATTTTGCAGATAAATTTTTAATAAGAATATTTTAACAAAAGTAAATGAAGATTCAAAATACATTCATATACAATGAAACCAGGGCTATTAGTCTCAATTTTGATATTCAGTGGAGTTACTACATTAACCCTTCGAAGGTTTCATATATTTTTGGAATATCTTCTACAAACTTTACAAAATTTATTATTAGTATCAGTATACTAAGAGTTTTTTTTACATTATCTTCTTAATATCATAATATTTTTCTCCACAATAATTTGTTTAGTACTTTCAAGCTGCTACTGAACTTTGGTGTGCAAATCTTATATGTCATATCTGATAAATGGCAGATCACATGTTTAAAATTTTGCAGATAAATTTTTAATAAAAATTTGAAATAATATCTGATAAATGGCAGACACTTGTTCTATAATGTCTGGACTTCATATACAAATAATTTTGTGAAATTAACATAAAAATAAAAACTATCGCAGAAATGAAAGAGTCAAAACTGAAGGAAATTTGTACTTATAGAATCACATGTCACAAAACTAAATCCATAACTTTAATATCAAGGAACTATTTTAGATGATTAGAAGTATCAAGAATTTTAGAGCTGCATCTTACACAATAAGATAGAAAAAAGAACTTATATAAAAATGTAAAGTGAAAAATATTGCAAACTTCTTCAAAAACATTGTGTAATAAAGTATGGATTTAAAAAAGGAAATAGAAATGTATATTCTAAAAAAAGCAAGCGATGATCAATCTCTGGTGTTAAGAATAGGATGAAATAATTTTTAAATCTAACGTATACATAGAAAAATAAACTGCAATACACAAAATTATACATGTCATCATTTTGAAATTAGAAAGGTTGTAAAACTGCTCAAGTTTACACCAAATGACTTGAAGATACTTATGATGAGTAATGTCACAAAATCAAATTTTTTCTATGATTTTAAAACTATAAATAGGTTTTATAGATAAACCAGTTAAATCCCCTTGATCAATGAAAACATGGTGACCAAAAACAACATAAAACTATAGTATCATATGTGTTGCTACTTTGGTACTGTTCTATTAAAAAAACAAGGCTTGAATTCTAATAAGTTATGTTTTTACACCATAAAAATAAAATTTTGAAATAAACTTCCCACTATATAACAGAATATGATTGCATTGGCCACCTTTTAATGTTATTCTTTTTAGATTTTCATAGAAAGTTATTTTGGTCATTTAAATAATAAACTTTAAAATACCTACTTAAATTCAGTCATTTTTACCAATAAATTGACAATTTTTCAAACACAAAAATTTTCATACAAAAAACTTTTTAATTTCCAATAAATATGTAAAATTGAAGAAACAGTAAATATAATTCAGTGTTAATTTAGAACTAACTTTCCTGGTCAATGGAAATTTACACATGCATTTTTGTGCAATAAGATAAATTAATTTGATAGGCTTATCAGTTTATGTTAAACAAATTTTTTCTATTTTTCTTCTCGAAAGGGAAAATTTAAATAAGGAATTTTCCCAGCAGGAAAAGAAATTTTCATTTTGCATCAATGCGGCAACAATACAAGATAAAACTTTATACTGCTGTTTGAATGATGCAAATAATTGCTATATAAGGATCACCAACAATAGTTCTGGCCAATGGTGACTGTCTTGACAAGACCAATAAGCAAGCAGAGCACATTCTAAAAATTCAAGACTTAATTTTAAAATTTTAGTCTTATAATCCTAGGGTGAGCTTAATAATCAAGTTTGATTTTATAAGTATTATAAAACCAGTTTAAATCTAAAACCTGCTTTACTAGGAAAAGTTCTGAATACAACTTTAAACACACATAACTGATAAAGATATTAAATTGAATAAACTTACCATTAAGTAGATTATATTTTAAAATATCTTGTACTGCTAAGAATTTTTAAGAATAAAGTTTTATTGGTCATATAATTCCCAGGGATAAAATAAATAAATATTTTATATTCAATGTTAAATTTCCTATTTTGAAATATCCATTTTAATAGTAAAAATTGATTACAGTATGGAATATTAGTTATCTTAAAGATTTTTCACTTTCAAAATCTATTATTTTAAATCTAAATTAAGCTTTAAACCTAAGAATAAAAAATTTGCAAATCAACTATAAACACAAATTAGGCATCAAATAGCAAGCTATAATTTCTATTTTCATTTAAAATTTACCGATTTCCTAAGGTGGAATTGAATAAAGTACTGCAATACACAAAGAAACAAGAATACTCTTTAATATAAAATTTTCTATAAGAAATGTTCTACAAACTGAGTTTTGTATGACTTCATACACAAATTAATTCTGATTAGAAATTATAAACTAGGTATATATTAAATGTTTTCTCTCTCGAAAGGTAAAACTAAACATTTGGTTTTCACTGCAGGGAAAGAAGACTTGATATAGCATCAATGCGGCAACAATACACAAGAAAAAACGTGCACTATTGTTTGAATGATGCATTTCAGTTAAGTTACAGTTTAAGGGGCTCATATGTTGATTCAGCAAGATAATTTGATCAACATTCAGTTACTTTTTGCATAACATCAACTTGACATTTTTTAAATGATAAGAGTTTAAAATATTTATGCTCACATCAAGTTACAACATAAATTGTATGAATTTATTCCAGAAGATAATTCCCATTACAGATTTGGTGCATTTGGCACCTAGGATTCAGCCAATCCTGTGAGCAAATATGAGTTAGGTAGTATTTTTAATTTTTGTGCCAAGCATAGCACTCATACCTATACAGCACTAATTTTGTTTTCTAATATTAAAAATTTAAACTATTCATTATATTTACTCATTACAAAAATACTACACTACTTAAGAAATTATAATTTCACATAATTTACAAAAATTACTATAAAACTATAATCGTATTATAAAACTAATATATATTTTTATGAAACTTGGGTTTTTAATTAATCAAGCAGTAGAATTTAGCTTTTTTTTCTTTAAAAAGAAAAAAAAAAAAAGAAACTATACAATGTAATCTAGAACATGTGAAAAATTGAGTGATAAAGCTAAATTAATGACTAAAACAAAATTCATTTTTATGAAAACTTGAGTTACATTAATTGGGCAGTGTCATCGATAACAGAACATATAAAACCTTAAAAAATATCACTGAACAAAGAGTGCTTTTTTCACCGTATATACTCAGCCTGGTCGGAATCAAAGTGATCACCTACCTGCAATCATCATAGTATCCATTTCAATGATCGTACATTCAGGTGATCTCAAATTTTGAGAACACATAACATTAAAAGCAAAATAAAAAAGGGCACAAATTTGGAGTTAAAGCACGGTATTTACACTTACCAATAAATTGCTTTTGGTTAATTAATTTCTAAAGCTGAAAAAATCTCCTAATTTTACATTTGGCAATTTTTGCCTCTAGTTAGCTGAACCCATAATATGCATGTAACTTAATTTTAATAACCTTGTTATTAAAATTCCATCTGATATAATTGTTGCATTTCAGAAGCATTATCACTTCTTACAGGGAATAAGGTACATTAAAAAATAGTTTAGAAAATGATAATGCACAAATTATGTGAATTGGTATACAAAACCATACTTAATAAATTTATAGAACTACATTAAATTTTACAAAAGTAACTGTTAAGAACAAATTACACTAAAGAATATGTGATTTCAATGTTTCTGACGTTTAAGACTTATTTATTAAAGTCTTACTGAGAAATTTAAAGTAATTCAAAATTATACTATTAATGATCATAATTCCTTATAATATTTAACAGTTAATTATTCCTTTTTGAATCAAGAATTATTACCCTTTATCGATATTAAATTCTAGAGACCTAAGTGCTTGTTATTCTGCTTATATATCTAGTATTAGATACTTATTACTAGAAATATATATATATATATATATATACCAGTACTTAATACTAGAAAAGTCTATAATGAATATAAAAATTATGAGATACGAAAATATGTGACATTTAAAATATCTCAGATGTAAATTTTGATTCACAATAAACAGCAGAAGATAGGGTTAATTGTATTTTAACATGTTTTGGAATATATTAAATCAATAAGAATCCCATATCAATATAAGTATAATGAATTGAAATTGTAAAAACTTATCTAAATATTTAAAAAAAAATTAGACATTCATAAAATAACAAAAGCATCAGACATACGAAATTTTCTTATACAATTTTTAGAACATTTAATATTATTAAAAAAAATTTACCTGTGTTATCTGCACAATTAATTACTGCCCCAACGGGTAAACCAAGAGATATACGAAATTTTGCTCCAGCAGTACCACCACGTCCTGATTTTGAATAAGATTAATTAGTACAACAATTATACGCCATTATAATATGAATGAAAATGGATAACTCAAACTAAGTTTCTGATTATATTTAATATATAACATAAGATAAAAGAAACATTCATTTTTATTAAACTTTATTATTATAAAAAGTACATGACATATCGAAAAATTTAATAGTGTAATAATCATTCAACATGCAAACAACGCGACAATATTGCTATATTTATATTTCACAGAACAATACTAACAAAAAACAACAATTAACATTCACATTTATTACGTTATTTTTAATGATTAAAAAGATTGTTAACTACCTCTCTTAGACATCTTGGAATATAATTACAGGAGGATCCAGGCAAATAGTTTTTCAAGCGAAAGCTGTTTACGGTTGCAATGGATAAAGGTGTTGCCAAACTTCGTAAAAAATAATATTTCTTACTTCTGATTTTTGTAAATGCTACTGCAGAGCTCTCTACAAAATGAAAAGGTAACTAATAGATATAGTGTATTTGTTTAACTTATTACGTTATATTTTTCTCATTTTCAAAGTGCAAACGAAATATATTTACAATGCAACTTCTACTTATATCATGAGAAAATTAGAAAAACTGTATTTAATTAAGAGTCAGATAAAAAAATAATTTCTACCCTAAAGCCCCTATTACATTAGAGTTGCCGATATTTCATTTTGAGCAACTCCCGTAGACTTAACATTACGTGACGTCATAGCTCGATTTTGGGCAACTCGGACACGTCGTCCAATGATATTTCAGATATTTTTTACAGATGCGCATTTGAAATTTGATCATTGCCAAGTTTTCGCCAAATTTTATGCCAAATGAAAGTTATTGGCGTTTTGAATTGCCGAAAATGAGCAATTTTTTTGTGCATGCAGCAGCAACTCAAGCAATTCGTATCGCCAATAGATGATCAACGGGCTGGTGTTGTCTTTTACTTTCGCCAAGCGGAAACAATAAGATGCCAAGAAATAACATGTTTTCATTATTGCTAATGAGTGCATGTGATAAATATATATACTTGAAAATGGCAAATATCTGTGTTAAATGCACAAAAGAAATGGAAATTGATTTTATTGAAATGATAAGAGTAAAGCCTCATATATGGGATGATTCAGATTCCCAATATAAATTTACTAAATTAAAACAAAGAACGTATGATGAAATAGCGTCCGAATTAAAGTTAAAATATCATCGTTATAAAGATGTATTTACACGTGATAAGAATTTTCACCTGTGTTGTTTGAGTGATCTCTTAATTTTATTAAAACTATAAATAAATATTATTTCAAAATACCAGTTTTATTTTAGGTCTTGATAATATTATTTATTTAAGGAAAGAATATTATTTATTTAGGTTTTGATAATATTACCGTATTTTCCTGTATATAATCCGCAGCGGCGTATAATCCGCGGCAATTTTTTTCCCGGTGAATAGTCTAAAATATGTACTGCTGATAATATAGAATGCGGATTATATAATATGTAATGCGTAATATGTAATGCGCTGTCTAAAATATGTAATGCGGATTATATACAGGAAAATACGTTAATTGAATGGGTTTACGATATGTTTCTTGATTTGATATATAATTGTTGGGAAATACTGAATAGAAGCAGTATATTGGATAAAATAAGTAGTTACAAGATTGCTGTAAATTTATTGGGAACTTAAAACTCAAATTAAATATTAGTTAATATTTCAAAAATAGCTTACACATAATCCGCGGATTATATACAGAAAAATACGGTATTTATTTAAGGAATCTTGATAATATTATTTATTTAAGGCCTTGATAATATTATTTATTTAGAAAATTAACACAAAAGTTTTAAGAAATTTTTTAACCAGGTATTTTCCTTTTCACGTCAACAAAGATTAGCTCTTGATCATTCTAAACGTGAAGTTTCAAACGCTAAAATTGAGTGAAACAATAGCAAGATGGCGTAATGTAAACAAATTTTGGCTACAAATTAAATTCCCAAATAAGAATTCATCATGAAATCTGGACACCTACAGAGTAAAATATGGCAACCTTAAAAATGTTAGCCAGAAAAGCGATCTGTTAATAAATCTAGTAAAACAGCTATTTACTTATAGCAAACCTAATAGAAATCTCGAACATTCATTGGACGATGTGCTCGAGTTGACGAAAATCGAGCTGTGACGTCACGTAATGTTAAGTCTATGGGAGTTGCTCAAAATGAAATATCGGCAACTCTAATGTAATAGGGGCTTAAATCAACTTGAAAATCCGTATTACTCCTGCCTTGTATGTTGATAATATAATTATGCAGAAAAAGCCCACACAACCAGGTACGACTAATGGACGTCCACCATATCCGGTGAATATCATGGATGATAAATAGACGTCTAGTGGATGTCCATGAAAAGCTTTTCAGTGGAAATTTGCTGGTGAGTGGATGTCTAATAGACACAGTAAAAAATATTTTATTACTAACTATTTTTGTTACATATTATCTTATGCCTTTATTTGAAAAAGTTCGATTAATTTAACAGTTTTGTCTTAAAATATTTTTAAAGATAGAAGAAATTAATTATTATTACGTGGAATCAATATTTATTATAGATACTGTGTAACAAGTTAGCAAGAAAATGTGACTTGTTTTTCTAATATATATGCAAAGCATGAAAATTAAGTGTTCTAAAATATATAAATTAATAAATATTTTACAAAAGGAAATTTCAATTTATATTTTGTTTTACATGAAATAAATCTTTGTTGTGTTTCTTCACGAATTTTCACACAGGGCTGACTTGAAAACAGTTGCATGGAGTGATAGGAAACTTATATTGGGAAGATAGACGCTGACTAGTTTAAAGTAATAAATATATATTTTGAAATTCTAATTACAGTGTTTGTAATTAATTCAAATCAATTAACACTGAATTTAATTCTAAAGTTTATCTTAATGTAATTCACTTATGAGGTATAACCTTTTGCCCTTTTCGATTCTAGAAAATAAGTAACATTATTTTCCTTTTTTAAAATCGTCATTTATGTTACAGCTAGGTGTAGAGAAAAATATTTATGGAATTGGATCCTTTTTTTTTTACACAATGTAATTTTTTACAAATGCAATCTTTCACAATCTAATTTTTTTAAGAAACTAATACATATTTTTACAATTTTTGAGAGTTTTTGTTTTTTATTTCTGCTACATATGCTTTTTATTCATTCTAAATCTGTCATCAATCAAGAAGGATGACAGGAGGTGTTCCAACTTCAAAATTAAATTTACAAAATTTTCAAGCATAATAGATTTCATTTTTTTTATTTTTTTCGTTAGTAAATTATATAGTTAATTCATTTAGGAGGCTATTTTGTAATATATCAATTTATGGTGCTGTAACTTAAATTATTTTATGAGGTATAAAGTTTTGAGTGTTATACTGTTAAACGTACGTTTTCACATTTAAATTGAAACCAATCATAAGTGATTTTTTTTATTCGCATTTCAGTATATCATTTATAAATACTTAATGTAAATTTTACTTCAGTTTTCATTGCATTAATTTCATGTTTGTATTTAAGTAAGTACATTAGAATTAAAATGTTACACAATGTATACTTCTTTATGCGGTATTTGCAGAACTTCATGTTTTTATTTTAAACTGAAATTTTCAATTCGTAGTACAATTTTCTTTCAAATTCTTAGGCTTAATTATTTTGGTATATACACAAAAAATATGGTACTTACTTATAAGTGTTACTGCACACAATTTAATTCTATGAGTATAATTGGATTTTTTTTTTTTTTTTTTTTTTTTAAGTAAAAAACGTTATTATAAGTTTCTTTAAAATGTTACTATAAAGAAATTTATTATTATTGCTTTATTTTGTTTATCATGATGCAACGCCCATGGCACTAATTGGGCTAGGCATAAAATTCTCTGTGGTAAAACTAAACATAAATACCAAAAATATCTCGTTGTGTTTTATTCCTATTCTGTTGTATTAGTTTACCTTTACAGTTATAATTAAGCAGGATTCTCAAAAATTAGGTGTATGTTTTTCCCTATCAAAATCTAAAATAAGTAAGCTTGTAGTAAATCGGGTATAAACTTTAACTTATTTGAACACATGAATAATGATTTAAATGGAACGTAGCTAAGTAGGTACATTCTGCTTGACCTACTATTCATTTATATCACATTAATGGCATAATTTTTTGACAAAGCATAATTTATAACACTTCCAGATCTTTTACATGCAGCACATTATATTACGACCGTAATTAATGGGCTTTGAAATTCAATAAATAAAATTTATTTCTATTTGCAGGTACTCCTTGAATCGAAAGACATCGTGTGATCTCAGTTTGATTATAAGAGAATATTTGATAAGAATACTGTGAATTTATAAATTTTTAAATCAGTCATCTTAATTTCACAAATTTTTCTAAAAGATATTCTAATAAGTTGAGTGCTACTAATATTAGTAACTATTCCAACATAATACTATTTTATTTATTGAAATTCGATAAATAGTACCAGAATTTAAATTCCATTGTAGAATTTTTCTTATCTTGTTGATTTAAAAAAAAAAGAAAAAAAAAAACTTTTTATTTTTAAAGGAAATATTATATTTTTCATAAAAATAAAAATTTCATAGGAGCTGAAAAATTTCCATTCATAATTTGCCAAAAAAATATCTGTAAGTAAAAAAAATCTTGTAGATGAAATATATAATTCCATAGTTTATATGATGACATGGATTTTATATAAGGACTGATATCCATAGTTTCTCAGTTTTTGCATTTATGAATAGAGGTATAAGACATAAACTTCTTAAAAAATTGATAGAAAAAGTATAAAATAACATTAATATTAAGAATTTTAATTGTTTAGGCAATTTTACATTATTAGTGCTTTGAACAATAGTATAGAGAGTAATACTCATTGCTTTATCCACATACACAGAATCCTATGATAATTTTTTTTCTGAATAATTAAAAATATTTTAAATTTATGTTTTCATATTTTATTTTGTTTTACTATATGGCATATATAACTTCATTTCTCTTCTCCATTGACTTTAAATTTTGAATTTAGTTAGAAATGTTAAAGAAATTTTTAAAAATTAGTAAAGATGCCTCATAATTTCATGTAATTGGGAAGTATTTTCAATAAAATATTTTTTAAGTATAGAGTTAAGAAAGTATGAAAATTATCATATTCTAATCTAATTTATTAATTAAAATAAATGTTCTATACAAACTGATATATTATTTTAACTGATATTTAATATTTTTCTTCATGATAATGCTGAAGAAATATAATAGTTGAAAAAATACTTTCACTGATAAGCAGATTGTGTGTTTATAGTTATTGGTTAATAATTACTACTTTGTGTGAAGTTTCAAAGTTTTCTTTTAGATGCTGTAAAAATGGATGCTGCTTTGACCAATGTTACTGATGTGACTAATATTCTGCACTAAAAATTGTTGACGCCATGCTTAAATTATATTTCTGAATGAAATGAAAAAATTGCATAGAAAAATTTTATATTCATATGATGTTTTAAATTCAATTTAAAATACCTCATTACTATAATTAATTTATTCATTAACTTATAACAGTATAAAAGTTTAATTTTTTTAAGCACATTAATTTCATACTCTAAAATAGAATTTTAAATATTTATTTGCTTGATTGATTGCGGTTAAACTTTTATTTTAATTCTAATTTTGTTGTTTTTCTAATTTTGATTTTTTATCTTAATCTAATCTCTGATGCAGTAAAACTTGTGTTTTGATTTTACTTATTTTACTAAGCTCCTTTCTGTGTTTTCTCATTACATTTTCTTTTCATTATTATGCATACATATTCTATTAAGTATATTTTGCATTATTTAGCAAACTTCAGCTCCAACATATTTCTGCCTTTGAAATATAATATTTCTTTATCATTTTAAAGAATGGATTGCTAAACTTTCTTAACTGTAACTTATAAGCACAGTATATTTTTTAAAAATAGTTAGGCCAGCCGCAAACTAAAAGTGAATTCGCCGGAAAAACCTAGCAGAACGAATTCACCGCCAAAAGAATGAGAGGAAACTATGACATAGATGTTTGACGTCGTTGTTAGATCCAACCAATGAAAAGTCAGCATAATAAAAATTTTCATGCTTTTTTTGTTAATTTAAATATTTTACAATTTCCCTATAAGTAAGACTTATTCTAAAATATCAATTTACATAATTGAACTTACACAAATAAAACCTTCCCATTGTTAAATAGTACTAAAACTGTTAGCATAATGCTAATAAATGTTACAATACAAATGGCTGTAACTAATATCGTAATTAATATAAATTGTTTAATATAGTATGTATTTGTAAGAAAACTCTTAATTGTAAAATATAGAATTGAAATTTCATTAAAAAAAATTCTACTCAACATCAACTCTATAAATTAGCAAAAGTAAACATTTCTGCTTATAAATATAGTTCTAAAGAATTTAAATACAAGATCAAAATATTTTAATAACACTAAATAAAATATATTTAAATTATTAATTAGTTCTCTGCTAAGCATTATATCTAAATCAATTGAAAGGCATATATAAGAAAAATAACGTAATTTTTAATTTATTTCATCTTCATGAAAATTCAATATTTAATAATCAGTACAATTATTACCTGTTACAGAATTTTCAGAAAATTTGACAAATTGATAAGTTAACTTATAAAATTTTATTATTTATTTCTTAAAAATTTTAATACTATTCAAAAAGAATATATTTTTTCAATACACACATGCAATTTTCTTGTAAGTTATTGTTATTTCTATTTTAATGAAAGTTATTACTATATAAATGTCTGATATTTTAAGAACAATATATTTTAATCAATTGATACTTATTATAATTTAAAATTTTTGAAATTTTCATATTATAAATATGAATTGCATTTAATATTTAATATAATAGATTTCCCATACAAAATACTTTTAATTTTTATTTCTTTAAAGTGAGGTTTATTATTTAATGAGTTCATCTGAAAAATTTCCTATAACAGGAAATGTACTTATGTTAATAAAATTTAAGCTTGTAAAATATATTAGAACAAATTTTAATGTTAAACTTATTAAGTAATTTAAAAGTTATTGTTCTTGAAAATTAAGCACTGTGTGTTAATATTTATTCAACTGATTCATTTGAATAAGAAATTTTTAATAGGCTATCAAAATAATTGGAACTGAGCAAAAAAAACGGGCTCTCATAAAAAATAATAGTACGATTAGAAACTCATGCGCATTCTGTCATGTCAGATTCATGACGTTACTACTGATGTGATGTGACATCATTTCCAAAACGCATCCACCACACAGATCTGTGGACATTCATTAGATATTTTCTGAACGGTCAATGGAATCTACTGGATCATTTATGGACGTCTAATGGATGCCTACTGGACCCTCAAATGATATCAAGTGGACATCTAATAGACGTAATTGTGTTATGTGGGGTAATGATATCACTTCGCACTCCCAACTCAGAGGTCTGAGGTTTCTATTTTCGGATGGGCAGGTAGACGCAGTCTTTCATCTCTGTTGTTATTGTTGCTGTTTCTGATGACACTTGGCAGCGCCAAGCCCGCCCGTCAGAGACATGGCGAATGAAGTCAGAATAAGCATCTTCCGTTTTTGAATAGAGCATCCTCATATGAAGGTGGAAGTACGACTTTTGGCTCATAGATGGAAGCACCATCGGAATCTTCCAATTCAGAGATTGAGACCAGTGAAGATCCAAAGCCTGGCTCCAACCACACCCAGAGGTATTAATTTGTAATGGGAACATGGAGATATTGCGATCCTACATATTTTACGTGCCCCAGTCGCCATTAGTCATCTCTTCAGTGGATTGATAAAACTGAGCACCAAGTATGCTTGGGAACAAACTAAACACTGGGAGTTTCACGTTAAGCTAAGCTCCTAACCATGACATATGCTTCGTATCCCAGGGTCATCGGTCAAGAAAGCTTACGTAAGATTTTTAGATCTCCCCCAATGCGCTGTCGTGCCACTGAGTTTAACTTAAAACCAATAGAGAAGACATTTTTATTCTGTAAGAAAAATTTATGAAAGATTCAGAGCATAATGTCATCTTATTAGCTTAAACATAATAAGTTATAACAGGTGTGGCCAAGACGTCGACCGCGGTCGACTGATAGACCGCGAAGACATTTTAGGTAGTCCACGCGACCATCCCGATAATGAACTCGGATATAAACAATTTAATTTATGACTTATAACATAGAACCAATGAATTATTTAAAATAAAAATGTATTACTGTCTACGCTTTAAAACCCAAAGCAAACTGTGCAAAGATTTACGATTTAAAGATTGATTAAAGATTTACGGTTTATAAAACCTAAAATGGACATGATGAGCGCCGTGATTAAAACATTAAAAAAAACTGTAGAAACGTATACATCTCAATTAAGAAACCAAGAATTGAGAAACTTAAAAAACATGGAGGAAGAGTGCATCCATAATCAAAACCGAGACTTCGAATATTTCGCTTAATACTTACTTGTTTTATTTGAAGAATTTGGAAGAAAATTCGCAAACTTAATTAGGTTGAAAGAAATATTCAATTTTATGATATTTCTATATTTAATGAAAATGTCAACATTGATGGAGTATCTGAAAAAATCGGATAATTAATAGATATCACATCAATCACGATTTAGGAAGGAATTATTAAATTAAGATGCGATATATTTCTGAGATCCAGAGTATATTTAGCGATACTGGTTTTTGGAAATTAATTTCTGAGGAAACGCTTCCAAATATTTACAAATTGATTTTGTATTTGAAATCCTACTTTCGATCGAGGTATCTGCTTTTTCAACCATGAACAAAAAACAAACATTGTCGCATTTAACAGATGAACATTTAATTTCGTGTTTATGCATTGCAATAAGCTCGTACCAGCCACAATATGATAAATTTGTTGCAGATATAGTGCCAAATTTAAACTAAACGAAGTGAATCGAATGGTCAGTTTTTGATTTATGAATACTTTGATTATTTTCATCAGTAAATTTTTATTTTCTAAATATTAATATTACGTTATTTTTAGAAAAATTACATAATTTACCATTTTTTTTTGTTATTGAAAATAAATATGTACGTTAATTTAGCTCTGCCATTGGTAGACCACCTTCGATTTTTTAAATGTAGAGTAGACCCCGGATCCCAAAAGTTTAGAAACCCCTGAATTATAACAAAGAGCTTCCTCAAAAGTAGATAAAAATTATAAATCATACGTAAGCTGATTCTATAATCGAGAAGGCAGACATGATACAAGTTTAGCCTAAATGTATCGTTCAGCCACGTAGCGAGGCCTCAGGCAAAGTAGTTTAGTCATTTGAAAGATACAAATATCTATTACAAGCTGTCATAGACAGAAAATTGATACAGTTTTGGAAGATTACATGTAAGTTAAGATATTATATAATTCAGGGGTCGGAGTACAGAATTTTTTTTTTCAGGACACTATTTTCAAGAAATATCAGGACATTTTTCAGGACATATTTCAATAATTAAAGAAAACCAATGTTACTTTTACATATTAATTTCTGTTTTATGCATAAAACACATTTTAGAAAGGAATAAACTATTTAATAAATTCTAAATTTTTTAATTTTTAATAGAACAATATGAAAAATAATACAGAAATTTAAACTTTTTATACTGAACATTTTCTGAAAATTAATAAGTTACATGATAAATGCTTTAAATTAACAGTTAATTTATGTATCATTGAATAATGTTCATTTTGAACTGGATGCATTAGCATTTAATTCCAATTATTTAATTTGCACTTTTTTAATAATTTGCACTTTTTTAATTTATCATTCACAGATGCAATTTCTGCATTAGCAGCAGACAGCATCATTTGTCCAACTTTCACATCACTCATATTATCATCACTGATAGCACATGCTATTTTTTTAGTTGCATCATCCAAAAGTTTTTGAGCTACACACTGATTATCAAGCAAATTTTTCTTTTTTTCCTCAAGTTCATTAATTTTTTCTAATAGGTGCGATTGTTTCAACTTTTTTTCACTAGTAACTTCTACATCTTCCTCATCCTTTCTTTTCTTCTCTAATTGTGTTACATCTTTTGATTTTTCCATATATCATGCATATTCTGCATGAGATTTCTGAATATAATGCATCATTTCTTTGGTATATGGAATGGAGGAAACAGAATTGCCATGCATTCGAATAACATCATGACAAATCCGTAAACTTTGAACGGTTAATTCCGATAAAGAAG
>JAPDSC010115440.1:23193-42505 GCA_026290005.1 Latrodectus geometricus
CACTATTTAATATTAATATACGTTAATGCTATGACAATGAAATACAGTTACCAAGTCTTAAAATGTATATAACCTTTCATTTAATTTTTTACAGCATCAAAATTGATAAACCCTAATAAAGTAATCATAAAAATGTTTAAATAACAAAACAAAACACAACACAATACAATAACCAAATGGAATGTATTTGCTTTTAATAAATACAATTCTCCCAATATACACATTACAATAACAAAAATATTTAGATTTTTTCAAATTTATTGACAGATGTTTTTCTGTAAAACTTCATACAATTTTACAAGTCAAAATTATAAAAAAAGTATCTAAAATAAAATATACATATTTCATTCTTTGATTGATGCAATTTAATTAACTGAAAAATTTATTTTTAATAAATATATCTTATTTAGATAAATAATTAAAAGATTAAATAAAAATATGATTATAAAAGTCTTTGTATTCATATTTTTTTGCAATTAAAAAATTAAATTTTAAATTTACCTAGTTTTTCCCTTAAAATTATTCAAATAAATAAAATCCCAAAATTTCAACAATTATTTTGAAAAACAAAGTATATGATTCCATGCAAATTAATTATTTAAACATATTATAAATATCATAATCTGTTTAAACAAATTATCAGTTTGTGACATAAATTAATTTCTTAAAACTTCAGTCCATTTTAATGCACTTAACCTATGAGGATAGTCCAATATTGTATTTCCATCCACTCGAAAATGTATTCAAAGTGTTCTTTGCCAATTATAAAATTATGAATACTTCATTAAAATTCTTGAAATAACAATGTTATCCCACAATTTAATGAAACAAATGGTTCTAGAGCTCTTTTTATTATTGCATTTACCTGTTGCTATTGATGAACAACATAGATTATAATCATGCTTTAAGCAAGCAGACTTCAATAAGCACCATCACCAAGTTTTGTATTAGGAAGAAAAAAAAGAAGTTTGTGGCTTATTGTTCCTTAGAGTTCAGTGAGCAATTTCTTGTGGATTGAAATTGGAACAAAGAGAAGCACTAGGCCTCACATAGCAGGAACAAAACCAGAAGAAAACTCGGTGACCATTCTCCAGAAGTTATGGAATGAAGATTCAGGAAGGCACTTTAAGAAGGTCTCTTGGACAATTTGGATGGGTCGTAGTTCTGAAACTGCCATTTCTGTCTAGCTTCTTCAGAACATTCTTGCATCAGTATAGACTGTTTGTCTTCACTCATTTCTAAGCACTGCCCACTGCTGCCATGCTGCACTGTCTTACTCTGTAATAAAAATGATAACCAGTTTTCAGGATGGGCAAGCCAAATAAAGAAATTATCTATAGAATAATTAGACTGATTTCAGAGTATCATTCTAAATTACAGGCTTAAAGTTAAGACATTATGTTGGTAATTGTAAAAATATGACATTAAAGGGAAAAGTTACACAAAATGAGTATTAATATTGTATTTAATAGAAACATTCTAAAAACAGATTGAAATTATGCACATTAAATATTCAAATAGGATTTTGTCTGTCTGATTTCAAGGCATATTTAGAATATTTAAAAAAGTCGTAAATTTGTTCGATTAAATACGCATATCGAATTACTACAAAAATGAATAATATGGAAAACTAAATAACTTTCTCCCATATAAATACTGTTATCCATATCACTGGTGAATTAAGTACATCTTGTAAGTTGACAGTATAATGAGAAGTGCAAACATGCTGTAAAACACTTTTTTAAAAAAAAGAAAAATTGTTTAATATCATATTCATTCAAAAAATTATGTTGGAAAGTAGAAAGGAGGTGAAATACAATCGTTTAAATTTTTTTTCTTTACTCCTAGTAGTCATGCAGGCAAAAATGCTGAAGGCAGCTGAAAAAAAATCACAAAAGTTTCTTTATTGGATCAGAAAGAATTTCGGAGTAGAGCGTTATGTTTAGATTAATTACGTTGCGGTACACACAACATTATGTGGAGTTGACAAACCAGCATTAATTATTCAAATTAATTACAAAAGTTATTTGTCTAAAGTTCAAAATAAAAAATTGGTTTTATATTGAGCTTGTTACAAGGACCAGCAAATACTCACTCCATTCCATGAAGGCATTGCCAACTTAACCCGGAATAATTTTAACAGACAAACAGTTGAGAAAGTTTCTATTTATATAAGGAGTTTAAGAATCGTGAAGGTAGTCATATCTACTGAAAGTCTACAGAATAATCAAATGGAATCCAGAAAGAGTTAAACAGCTGATTAAAAATGTTTACAAAATTCTACTACGATAATTCTTTTTTACAATTTAACTTGAAAGGAAAATTAGGAAAACAAAGATTTTTGCCCAAATTCGAAAAGATTCGAATTTGTCTTTCCAAAATGTTAAGTTTTAAAAAATTTAATACATTTGAAAGTTTGATCAATAACATACATTATAAATATACAAGATAATAAAAACACCGATGAAGATCATAACTCAGTGAGAAGTTTAAGAAAACATTTGCATAATATACTCATGTCTTTAATTTTTGAAAAGAGGGAAAAGTATGTAAAATGAAATAGTATTTAATAAACATTTGTCAATAAAGTAGGTCAAAGCACTTATGACATTTAGATAATCAAAGCAAGAAAATATTTACAATCTAAAGTGACAAATTTTATACATGAGACTGATTTAGTAGAATTTTGGAAACTGAAAAGAAAATTACTCTATCCTGATGGTACCAAAAAAATAAAGGAAACTTTCCTACTTACCTTGTTATCATATATCCATAACTGATTTCCTTTGGAACCATGACATGGGTATAGTATGACATCCTTACCAGCATAATCCAAACAAGCTTCATCCCGACGTATTTCACCATCTCTGCTGAGCAACCAAAACTGCAAATATTATGGGAAACATAAGATGTGCATAAATGTATTCATCAAGTTAACTAAGAGAAATATCTAACTAAACTTATAATGACCAAGAATTTTAAAATAGTGTTCAGGTAGAAATGATATCATTGTACAATTATGTTAATAAACTTTTTAAATAACATTATTGTCAACAAGACAAATTATATTTAAGTAGGTATATTGAAAAATCTTTTTATCTAAAAACAATTAAAGATATTTAATTTTTCTTATTATTTAGATTCATCATTTCTAGTGAATTCCTTAGAAATTAGAATTTCTGAACAGCTCTTTCTCAAAATTGTATAATAATTTTAATGCTAAACATTGATACATTTAGAGTTGGAAAACAACAGATGTTTAATTCAAATAAAAAAATAACTGGTTTTTATATTCTGTGGTATATAACTTTAAATTCAAACAGAATATAAATTTTTTAATTTTAAATTACCTAATTCAATGTCAGTCTGATAAAGTTTTAAAGAAAAAAAATATCAGAAGGTATATTTTAAATATTTGACAGTTTATAAAGTTAAATGTGAAATTTTAGTTGATTAAAATATTTTCTATCTTATTATGGAATTATGGTTCTCAATTGGATATTTGTGTTGCCACAAAGTTGCTAACTATTTCTCACAATTTAGAATAATAGAAAAGTGATGACATTGTTACCAGAGATGAACAGATTTTGAAAATTTTTAATGAGTACTTAGTTCCAATTCAGAAGTTTTCACCTGTTTTACTTATTTTTACTTTAGCCAATCAACTACTGTTCAGATACAAGAATAGCATCTTTACCAATTAGATATCCATGGTTTTCACATGTTTTACTGGATTACATGCAAAATATACTTGCAAATGCATAGGTATATTCAATTGTAATATGTATCTGTGTAAATTAACATAGATTAGAACTTTAACTCTTAAATATAAAGAAATGCATAAGCATAACTATATTAATATTTTAAAATTTTCCCACTTAAATAATAATTGTGTATGTGTTTAAAAATAACATACTTTTCAATGACATATTTAAAAGAGTGGTTGTTTGCATGTAGATGTAGAAAATTTTTTGAACACAAGCAATATTTTTAACATTATTATAACATAACAAAATTCTTTAAATTAAACAAAACACACATATAATGGTCAAACAATGGTTCACCACTTCTTTGATCACCAATGGTTTTGATGAATTATTAATGAAAAAGAAAACCTAAAGGATTTAATATTTTCAGACAATCCTTTCTTTTGCTTTAAAAGTAACCCTTATATTCACTTTTATTTTATGGTAATTATTAAAGAAATCTATAATTCCTTAATACCTAGATTGCTTAATAATTGCAGAATATAATAGTATCTTTGCACACAAGGGCTAACTACATCGAGATTTATAATTCGAAGTGGATTCTGAACCATTACAAAAGTTTAAGTCAGAAGTGGGAATCAAACCCACAAATATTCAACTAAAGGTTAGAGTGTCAATAATTTGGCTAACTGTTCAATGATTTGGAAAGAGAATTCCAAGTTGCGTTAGGGTAAACAAAATTATATTTTGATTCAAACTCGGCAATAAAATAAGTAAAGCGTTATAAATTTGGGGCCTAATATGTAAAAAACAATGTATTAAAAATTATTTTTTAAATTACATGTAAGCATTAAAAAAATATACATTAATTATTTTCTATTCTCCAACTTACGTCAAGACATAATTTATAGGAATTCATTAATTCAGGTTACCATAGAAAATACAAACTAAATCAATGTAATTTGAAGTTACTATATGTCTATAATTTTTGTTATACTGGATTTGCATAAGTGAATCCAGTATGAAATTTATTTCAAAAGTTAAATTTCATACTGGATTCACATGTTCACTATGGTATGAAATTTATTCCAAAGGTGACAATTTTGAAATGATAGAAAAAGTATTCTAAATTACCTATGTAATTGAAATTCAATTTAGACTGGTTAGAAAGCAAATCACAAAAACTATATTATTGGCTCAAAGGCAAACCTAACTAAAAAATTTATTAGAATGTATTTATAATTTTCCTATTAAACTTCCCCATTAATGTTATTAGTATTTTTAGAAAAAATACCAATAACATTAATGGGAAATTTAATAGGAAAATTAATAAGTTAAATAAGCTGAAAAGGAATCTATAACTTTAAATATTTGGTCTATGCTTTAATTTGAGTTTGATATTTGTTCTGAGTTGGGAACCAAAAATGTAAGAAACACTTTTGCACAGCATCTATTTTAATTTTTATTGGATTTTGAATCTTTAATTAGTTGATAATAAATATAAATACCCATTTACCTGAATATCTCTGCCTGGAACACATTCCCACATTTGAACTCGAAAATATGCCCCAATCTTAAAAGGTGATTTTTCTATACACCATTCTTCTGTTTCATTGGCAATGCTACGTATCTACAAGTTATCTTAATCAGTTGGTATTTTCACTTATTATCGTGGTCAGGAATATGTTACACAGAAACTTATTCATATTTTATACACGCTTCCCAATAAAATTCATTGGGCAATAGAGACTAGAAAACTCTGTTTGGAATATCAAATATTTTTCTCTACAGAGCATTTCATCTTGCAACATCTATGGGTCATGTTAATAGCATTATAAATGTCATGTTAATCATCATGCAAGAAGTTTCAAAGTGGAATAAGAAAGTAAAAAGAAATGCATATCAACTATTGTACATTTTTTAAAATATAGTTTACTGACTTCATTTCACTTTCAAAACAAAAATAAAATATTAAAAAGAAATTAAAAAAATATAAATTTTGCAGTTTATATAATTAACTATTTCCCTAAAATCAGAAAGTTCCCTCAAATCCCTAAAATATTCTATGATTAAAATGTAAATAATTATGAAAATCAATTTTTGTTAAATACTAGCTCTTTAATGGTTTGGATAATTATCTAAAAATTCGCAACTTAATCTAAGATATGAAGTATCTTATATACCCACTGAAAATAGTTTTAAAATGCAAGATGTTCACATTAAATTTTTGAATGAAAAGTACATCAATAATTTTTGGACACCAAATTGCTAGGCTTGAACCCTTGATTATCCTTAAAATAGACAATAACTATTTTATTTTTAACGAAATGGGTAATTTTCATGTAAAGAAATAAATTGCATACAATTTATTTTACATGAAAATGATAAGTGGAATGAATACAAGTATTTTCAGTTTAATTAATTATTAGATGTAAAGATTAGCCAGCATATGTGTAGACTTCAACAGACAAAAAGACAAAAACTTACCTGGTTGCCCCCCTGTCCATGGCATGGGTACAAACCAATAGGCTTATGCATATTGGCTTTTCGAGCAGGACTGTCTATACACATGCTGCGACCATTTCCGCCCAAGTTTCTTATCTGAATTGAAGTTAAGAATTCTCATCAGTGATTACAAACATTCATTCTCATTAACATCATTTCATTTTTTTGAAATTTATTATAAATACCATAGTAAATAATTTTTTTTCATTATTTTATTATCCTCATGAAACATTTTGTTTGTTCAAATTAAAATTACCAGGAAAAAATTTTCAATTTTTCTTTAAAGTATGCCCTAAACAAAAAATAGGGAAAAAATAAAAAAAATATGGAAAAAATAAGAAGAGATTAGTAACTGTTAATGCTCCTAACAAGTTAATTAGGAATAAAATTTAATTCAATTTCTCACTTTACTTTTAAAATTAAAGTCCTTTTAAAATAAGAGTCCTATTAAATATTATATATATATATATATACACACAATATTCTTGCATAAAGCTTATAGTTAAAAACATTTTTTTTAAATATGCATTGCTTTAACACTTTAAAAGAAAAAACGTGTCCTAAATATTGATTATATTAAATCTGCTTTATGCAAGTTCTTTAAAATTTGAAAATTTTCATTAACTTTTTTAAAGGAGTTATTCTAAAAAGAATCATTTTTTCCGAAAAATGATTCTATGTAAATTTTATCAAATATTACAGCAAATTTCCTTGGATTAATGGAATTTAAAATTGAATTAAAAGTTTTTATAAATTCAATATGTAATTATATTATTAATTTTATATTTGAATAATTTAATTTTTATTATTAATTTTTTATAATTCAGAAAAGCAAATTAAGAAATACCTACTTTTGATATTCCATAACATTACCAATAATCAAATTAGAATTACATTTTTAGTGGTGTTTTTCATGCCAAAGAAATAAGACTAATAATTTAGCGTTTTATAATTTATTTACATAGTTAAATACAAAACTTTAACAGATTTTTAGTTAGTAAAGGTATTAAAATAAAAAATTTGCCTCATATAAAATTAGCCAAGAAAACATTCAAGGGGAATAAACAGACACAAGGAAAGTTTCAATTGCAAATATTTGTAGCAAGAATTATTTACAATAAAGGTAAGTAAGTAATGAAAATAAAATGCTAATTTCAAACAAGACAAAAAAATAACAAAAAGAAAATAGGGATGTTGCAAGATGTAAAACAAGCAGTTTATTTATTTTTTTTTTAAAGAATTACTGTACTATTAAAAAAATTATAAATTATGAATAGATCTATATAACATACAACTAATAACATATGTAATAACATTTGAGTTATACAGCACAAAATAATAACATTCATTTAAGTTACAGCAACAATATAATTAACATAAATCATGTTAAAATAACATAAGTTTTGAATTATAAATTAATCAACTTATTTATTAAAGAATAAGAGTGAAATTAAATAAAGCAATTAAAAAATATTAAAGTTTAAAAATTTAAAAAAAAAATACTAATTTTAAGTATTTAGAGCATTAAAATAATGTTCAATTGCTACAATAAAATTTTCATTAAACAGGTAGCATTTAAAACACAGCTTGAATATTACATGGGCAACTGTAAATTTGAACTCCAAATTCTGTTCATATTTTTATTGTAACTAATAATTTTTTAATAAAATAATTTAAAATTAAAAAAAATTATTTAAAGAAAATATGAAATAGTTGTATTACAGCTCAATATAGAAGAAAACTTGAACTCCCGATTTTAATTTCACAAAAAAATATTTTAAGCTTTCTATTTAACTGCTCAAAGCCATCAATTAAGCTGTTTGGAAAAGCAGCTTGAGATTATACATATTTTCAAAAAATTCTAACCCACTGTTGAAATTGAGGTTTTTGTAAGACTAAAAGAAAATATACATAAAATTAAGTAAAACTTTCTATTTTTTAACAAAATTAATTCCAAAAAGCTACAAGAAAGGGGTCAAAACAAATATAAATCAAGAACCTTCCAGAAAAAATTCATATTTTGATAAGATAATGAATTTTAAACAATATTTTTATGACTACATACATGATCCCTATAAGCGAAATAACTAACAAGAATGTGTAATTTATGATAATAACATTATCAAGTTAAATAAATGTCTAACAATATTATTATAAAAGCTATTCAAATGATTTTATGATTTATTTTTCCCAATCCACAATTGCATAATATATTTAATAATAATAAATAATATATATTTATGAGTATTGTAAGTGTAATACTCATAAATGAATTAGAATTAATGCAAATTAAAACACATAAACATTAAAAATTTTAGAGTCAATGATTGTATTTAATAAAAAATATTTTTAATTTCAATCACTTATGCAAATTCACTTTAAAAATTTAATGATCATAAAATAATATTCTTAAGTATAGAATTAAAAGTAATGCATAAGACAGTAAAAAATTCATGATTACAAAATAAAAAATTAAATTTGCAATTTTTAATTTTAACTTACTGCCATAAAAAATACACAACAAAGAATATAAAAAAATCTGATTTTTTTCATTAAAAAGTGATTTTCAAAGAACATAAAACAATTAGTTCAGTTGGCATTATTATCAAATGTTACTGTAAATAGTTGGAATGACCATATTTAAAAAGATTTGTAGTGTCCATCTAGAAATTTACATACATTTTAACAATACTTTTAATAAGCATTAATATAACACCACATAAAAAGTATCGATTCTTTTTGAAAATTTATATTTACATCACAAAGGAGATGTAAATATAAAACTTTTTATACATTTATTGTTACAAAAATTTAAAATATAACAAATACTTCAGAGGAAAAGAGAAAATACTTCACCTCTCCTGATGCAACAGCGTCTCCAGGTATAAAAAGCTCTGGATATATGTTATCTAAATACCATTGGAAACTCTTGCATTTCAGATTTTTTCTGAGTTCTTTTCTTTCTGAAACATCTCCATATTCGCCCTGTAAGAGTAAATTTCACATTAACATTTAAATGAATAGGAATAATCATTGATAGGAATTTCAATAACAATATTAGTATCTCACTGTATTTTAATCAAAATAAAGTGAAATATAACAAAAAAAAAAAAAATGTAATTTAAATACTTGTAAAACTTGTTTTCACAAATGAAATAAATTTTAAAAAAATAGTTTTATTCAAAACTTATAATAAATAATTTATTAAGAATCAGTTATGTGAAGTTCTCACGATCCTGTCGTCTCCAGGATGGTTGAATAACACAAAACAAATTATTGGGACACGAAACATTTATTACACAAACAATGAATTCGGGCATTTTGTTTTACAACGACCGGGAGCGGACTTCCGCTACCCCCAAGAAACAGAACCAACCGCACCGTTCTCCTTACTCCGACACGACTCTAACGTCCCCGTCTTAGTGTCTCTACTCCTCGCAGAAAACGATATCAAAAGTACTCTTCCAGTTCACAGTCTGACTTTCACAAGTTATTTCCAAGTAGATTATTTATATGGTCTGTTGTACATTGTAATAGTTTTAATAATTCAAAAAAAAAAAAAAAAAACCCTTTTTAAAGAAATTTCTGCTTGAAATCAACATGGAAACGAACATTCAGAATATTTAGTTTCAAACTGATAGTATATAAAAAGATTAATAGCAAACTCAAAGAAAAATCTCAAATAAATATCAAAAATTTTATTTCTCAAAATCAACTACCCACCAGGTCAGTTCCAATTCGTTGATAATAATACTTAGCATAATCATCCAACCAAACTTCTGCAAGACGAATGGAATTTCTCTTTAACACATTGACTCCAGTTCTCCATTTGTAAGGGCTTCTTTTCCTGAAAATATGTCCTACATGGGAACATGGAACTATTTCCAAAGTACCTCCACACATCCATGTCTGAAATGAAATGACAAATTCACAAAAATTAATTGAAATAAGATAATTTATCGTATTATAAGTAATATTCTGATTTTATTTTAAATAACAAATATTAAGTATTTTAAAGATTTAAATAACAGATATTTTCATTTGTATTATAAGAAACTATTTTATAAATAAAGCTCATTTTACAAACTAATGTGATTTAAGTAGATTTCTCAAAATACGCATTAATTTTTTAGTTAAGGAATCCAGTATTTAAGGCATCAAAATTTTGAATGTAAGCTTTTTAATTGATAAATCTATATAAAAGCTTATTAATCAAGAGTTCAATATTGCAATATGATAATTTTAAAGGTGATTTTTTTAATAGCAACAAGATCAATCATAATACATCCTATTTAAGATTTACATGCAAATCACAGATTTTAAATTTACACAATTTTTAATAGTAAATTTAAGAAAAGTTTAAAAACAATTTTCGAAAATAAAAATGGTTCCTCAGAAATTTAAAAAAGAATTCACATTAAATTCATAAATTTTATATTAATTACAAAATGCAATGAAACTATTATTTAATAATTAACATTCAGTTAATGTACTGTAATGATTTCTATTTTATTAATTTGAAATAAACTATATATATATAAAAGACAATGAATTCTGTCTTCAAAATTGCAAATGATAAGGAAAAACAAAAAGGAATTTTGTAAATTGTTTCTATTTATATTAAATGAAAAATTCGCAATAATGAAAGGAATGCTTGAAACCAAGTGCCAACCAATTTTGTCTTGAACCTTTTATAAAAATTTACAATTATAAAAAATTTCTTTCTTTGCAAGAGTTTCGATTCTTCTTCTGCATTGCAAAAGACTGGCAAAACTGCAAAAGATTTAATGTGAAATATTTAAGTTTGTAACTCTTGTTTATTTTTATTGTCTGATATGTAACTCATTTTTTAGAATTGAAAGCACTCTAAATTATAATGCATAATTAATTTCTGCAATGAATTTCTAATAAATATTAATAGTATTTATGAGGTAACATTTTTTAGAATGTAAAATTTCAGCTATATTGCCTTTATGTTTGTACCTCGTATTTATGTATTTTTATTTTAAAAAAAACATAAATATTGGGTACACTTTTTGTCCATTATCACATCAATTCTCTAAATTAATCAGGTTTGGTTGGTTGGGTTTTGTGGGGCAAGGTCCAAAGAGGACATGCTGCACCAAAAATTAAGTTTTAAAGAAAATTGATAAAATTATTGACAAAACCCAAACTCAACTTTAAAAATTTAAAACACAAAAATTAATGTATACATATTTATTTTAAAATAAAATAAAATAAAATAAAAAAAAAAAAAAAAACATAAGTATATGAAATTCCAAAATTTAAATAAAATCAAGGAAACCAATTTCCCTTAAAAAGGAAAAAAGGTTTCGGTGAGGTGACTCACCCACTAAATCATACATGGTTAAAATGTCAGTTTGAAAATATTTAAAACGGTAAAGGTTAAAATTAGGACATGAAATTAAAATATGAATAACAGTATATGGTTCATCACACGTTTCACACCATGGATTTAATTCACTTAAAAACAAATGTCTGTGTGTGAAACGTGTGTGTCCGATACGAAGCCGAGTTAAACGAACATCGGCACTTCGTAGCGGTAAAACAAATGAAGGGATGACGTATGGAAATATGGCACGTAGTTTGTTGGAGACCTGCATATTCCAGTACTCCTGCCATAGAGAAAAAACAAAGTTTTTAACAACCTTTCTCACATTAGTAAGAGGGACAGATGGATGACATATAGCCGATGCAGATTTAGCAGCTGCATCAGCCTTATCATTACCCTCCAGACCTACGAGACTTGGGACCCAACAGAATTTAATATCATATCCCTTGCATCTAAATTAATCAGAATTAAGAAAAAAGTTGTACAATATGAAATTAAGAAATACAATCCACAAATATTTTTCAGAAAAATACAAGGTAAACAAGAAAGTTATTGCCGTTTAAATGGTCCAAAATAACACAACCTACAGAAAGTGTAGCCTATTGTGAGGCCTCGAATTAATCACCATCAGATCCAGAGCCTTTTGCCAAGTGTGTCTCCAGAAATGCAATCCCCTTGAGGTTGCTTGTCGCAAGTTTGCTTCATTGGTGAAGGATTTTCCACGTCGATGATTGTCCTGAGAACGGAAAAGGTGGTAATTTGATGGCGTAAGGTCAGGTCAGTAAATAGAATGGAACAAAGTCTGCCAACCAAGTAGCTGTATGGAATTCCTGTCTAGTCGCGCGACATGCGACTTCGCGTTATCTGTGAAGAACACTACATCCATGCTGGATCATTCTGAACCAAAGCTTGCTGCAATTGGTGCGAGTACAGATCCGCAGTGAACGTCAAGCCCGTTAGTAGCAGCTTATAGTGAACTACTTGACGACTAGTCAACCAAACACAAAACATAATCTTGCGTGGGTGCACAGATCGTCTTACGCTTTGTGGGACAGTATACTGGAGTGATTATGTTGTGGTATCATTCACAGAACTATCCCCAAACGCTTGACATATTTGGTGACTTGATGAGGCAGCTGATATGCCCACTTTGATGTCATAAAGAAAAACAACACCGAATGAGCTCCATCGGACACGTCTATTTCTCTTCATCACAAATAATGAATGTGCACGGTGGACCTGCATTTATCACGACTGATATTTTTACTCTCGACTGATCGGTATCTCAACCACGTTACACACTAACTTCCAAACTCATTCTCACTTTGTTTAATGGTACAATGAGAAGAGCTTTCTAGTTTACCTTATATAATTTTAGATTGAAAGACTTACAAAGCAGTTTTACACGGTCAGAAATATAATGAAAAACTGTTTTTCAGTTGTAAGTAGTTAAACATTTGTTTAAAAAAAAAAAAAAAAATGTAAATGTTTAAATAAAAATAAAGAGTTCAGAAAAGATTTTTGAGCAAACCTTAAAAGAAAGTTCCAAGTTCTCACCACCCCAAATATCAAAGCCACTGTCGTACGTTCCCAGTTTTTCGAAGAATTTCTTATCTATGGCAAACAAACCACCTGCCATGGTAGGAGATCTGAAAGATAAATTATGAGATAAAAGAAACTTAAAGTGTAAAATTAAAAAAAAAAAAAACTAATACAATAAAAAATATAAAAACAAATTGATTCTTTTGAAAGTGTTTCATAAAAAAAATCTAACACTTTAATTCCAAAACATCGCAGCGTAATGAGAACTTGGCAATTTTTTTTATTCTTTGATATACAATAAAATATAAATTTATAATTTCAATTATATTTTTTAATCAAGAATATAGTTTTGGCTAATTTTCTGAAAAACCAGCAACGATTTAATTTAATATTTTTTTAATTTAATGACCTTTGAACTTTAAAAGTAGTTCAAAACTATTAAATGTAAATTTTTAAGTTTATACAAATGACTTTTTTTCCCCCAAACTTCACAAATACCAAATAAGTTTTCTACAAATTGTTAAGCATTTAACATTTGATAAGTAAATAAAAACTTCTGCCAAGCCATAGCAACAACAAATTAAGAAATATAATTACCAATAATAATAAAACATTACCAATATATTTCCTTAATTTGATTAAAGTAGGAAAGAAATTAAGAAAATGTAATTTAGGGAATATGAAAAAAATTAAAAGGAGGAAAAATTTAAGAAAACAATCCTAAACATTAAACAAAAATGATTATTAAGTGTTGCTTGGTGAGAAATTCTAAAAAAAGAAACCAAAAATAATTGTTACACATATTTGGAAAAAATATTATATTAAGGTGAATTCAAGTTTTTTCAGAGTTTCGAACATTGATTTATCAGATGTGAAGAAAGAAATGATAAACGTTAGAAATTTAAGAGAAAACTTGTATATTTTTTTAAGATTTCAAGAAAAATAATCGGGTGAAATGTATTGCTTTCAGATAAATATGCAAATTTTTTGTTTTCGAAAAGGTAAAGGTATGCATGTGTCGGTGGAGATAGCAGAGAAACAACCTTTATCGCACCAGGTGAAATCCAGACTTGTTTTCGCTCGCGAATTTCATCCTATTTGTGAACAATATTGTAATACAGCGAGTTCTTTTGTAGTAACCGAACTGACTTGAGCAATAGTTTGTAAGTAAGTTCGGGACATCTAAAAAATAAGCCCACAACACTTTGAAGTGCAATGCCTCCGGTTCGATCCCATTACCAAATGTTTTACTCATTGGTATACAATGAGAGATGGACTTTTGCTACTACTTTCTTCATATACATATATAAGGGTTGAGTGCTTGGAAGTTTTCTTGGTTTCCTTGCTTGCGACATTGGAAATATGGATCATAGTAAGTGAAAAATCTTCCCGGAAAGCAATATTCTAGGGATATACATAAAAAAAAATTAAGCTTTTGCTTTTTAGTCTTTCCACTTCGCGGTTTCTAATTACTAACGTTCACCTTATTAAAGTTATGCTTATCAAAGTTAGCAATAGTCTGGTGTCCATTCTTTGTTGGAGGTATTCAAAACCATTGCATTCTAACTTTCAAGTGATGAGGATCACACCACAGCTGGCGCAGCTTTCTTCAAAAGAACAAAATATTTCACTCTTCTCCCAAATAATACTAAATTAGTTTTTCTATCCTTTTTACTTCTCTTCTTTTTTATAGAAAATTTTGAACTATTATTCACTATTCAAACACAAATCAATAAAATTGAAAAATCACACATAAAAACCAATTATTTCTATTACTTTGAGCTTTTAGATAAAAATACCCCCTTTTTAGTTAAAAGATTGACATACATTGAATTTCCAACTTCAATTACAACACTTAAACTACATCGTATAATAATTTTATGCCAACTTTACACAAATGCATTTTGTTTTAAATAATGGATCAATTATTTTACTTCAATCCAGTAAACACTTATCACAGCAAAATTTAACTCTAGTAAAATGTACGAGAGCCGATTCTCAAACTTAAATTTCCCTGACCTGCGATATTTGTTAGCCATCGTGCGAAACAGTGGCAGAGTTTTTTACTACAGCAAATGACTAGAGAATCGAGGATGCCAACTTTTCCACTTAATAAAACTAAATATCAACGAAAATGGCCTTTTTTTTCCCCCGTAAGCATAGCACACACACATCCGTATCTAATGTGTGTGTGTGTTTAGAAGTTATATTAACACAATATTTGCATTCTTGCAGTCAATTTATGCTCAACATTTGATCTTTAATGGGACCTACAACGGTTTTAAAACTACAAATATATCCAGGGAATTTTGTAGAACGGGAATCAGGGCCGGCGCTAGCAGCTTCGGCGCCCCGGGCAAAGAGGTAAAATGCCACCCCTTTATAACAAAAATGAAAAGAGATAACCTAAACCCTTTCCACAATTAATGGTAAAATAAAACTAGTAAAAAATTGCAATCCTCAGCTATGTTGAAGTTTTGATTAGCAAAAAAATACAAATTTATTTATTTATGTTTTTGGCACTAAATTAAAATTAGGGTTGCGCAGAAAAAAAGGAAAGAGTCATTTCTGGTGCATAATTATAAAATACAGAACAGATACTTAAAAAAAAGTAAAACAAATCATAAAACCACTAAATATTAAAACTTTATTACATATTAAAAATACATTTAATCCGAGAGTTGAAATTAAAAGTTTTTTTTTTTCACTTTTAATTCTGATAATTGCTTTATAATTTCTTTAACATTAATTTTTTCAGCCAGGTCATGTTCGACGGCTATTGTTGTTAAGCCGTTTAGTCGATCCTCGGTAATTGTGGAGCGTAAAAATATTTTAATTAATTTTAATTTGCAGAAACTCCTTTTTCCACTTGCCACACTTATTGGGAGAGTCAGCAATATTCTTAAGACTGTAAAAAGATTGGGAGCAAAATCCAGGTTCGATATGAATTTTAAAATCTCAACTGGACTTTCTTTTTTGTTTAGCAAAATCAAAACAGCTACTATTTAGTCTGCCAAGTCAAGCGCGTTTATATCGGATGAATTCCCATCAGTTCCCACTGTTTCTAAATCTTTACAATACTTTATAATGTCGTTTTGAGGAATATCTTTTAAATCAGAAATATTGTATAAAAATTGGAAATAGTTGCTGTGGGTACTTATCAAATCAAACCTGGATTCGAGTGCATTGATAGCTTTATCTAATGTAAAAAAATAAAATTCTGCCTTATATTTCAAAGCAGGATCTTCTATTGGATCATCTTTTGCCTCATAGTCGAAATTAACATTCCTTCTTCGAACTCTATGACGTGGCTGGGTGAGATCAAAATTAGCTGGTATGTCAATTTCGTCTGCGAGTTCTCGAGCATCGCAAAGTATTTCATTAAAGGCTCTGTCCGATCTAAGATCCTTGAAAAAATCTTTACAATTTTTCAAGAGCTCCATAGCAGATGGTAAATCATAGTCTTTTGTCTGCAAGAGCATACTTATAGGATTGATACAATTTAAGATTTTGTACCAAATTACAATGCAGCATAAGAATTAAAATTGTTTAACACAACTTAATAGTCCAGAAGCCTCAACTCTTATAGAGTTGTCAACCTCCAAGTTATTACAAACAGCAAGTAAAGCATCGTATATCCCTCCTAATTGATACCTTAGTGGTTTTAATGCATCTATTCGGCTTTCCCAACGAGTATCACTTAGAGGTTTCAAAGTAAGTCCGGAAACATATTTTAATAATATGGTCCATCGAAAAGTTGAGGAAAAAGACAGATATATTTTTTGGACTATATTAAAAAAATTGGTGGCTTCGAAGGATGCTTTTGCCACGTCATTAACTACCAAGTTTAATGAGTAGCTGCTACATGGAAGGTAAAATGCTCTTGGATTTAACGCATTTATTCTAGATTGTACTCCCGATTTACTACCTTTCATGTTGGCCCCATTATCATAAGCCTGTCCCCTCATATCCTGCAAATTCAATCCCAATGTTTCAAGTCTTTTAAGTATTAGAGCTGAAAGTTCATATCCAGTCGATCTTTCAACCGGAAGAAAGCTTTCATTAATTTTAATGGAAACCTCCTTGGGATTGGACTTGTCAATGGATACATACCTTACTAAAATTGTCATTTGCTCGATCTTGCTGATATTAGGAGTGCAATCTAGAATTATTGAATAATATTTAGCTTTTTTAATATTAGTAATAATATGAGATGTTATATTTTCAGCTAAAAGAATTATAAATTCATTTTGACTTTCTTTTCCGAGATAGCGCACTTTAGCTTCTTTTTTAAGCACTCTGCGGATATACTCTTCCATTACTGGATCAAACTGAGCAAGTAATTGAATAATTTGTAAAAAATTACCGTTACCGAAATCGTAAAGTTTGTCACTTGTACCTCGGAGGGCTAAAACAATTTTGAGCAAGCATTTTTTATTGTTGAAACAATTCGTAGAAGCACCTCGCCCCAATAATTTATTTCTGCGGTAATAAGTCTTTATGAATGACTGTCAATCGTTTTAGAGTACTGTATTCTTTGACTTAATTCAATCCAAGACTTTTGACTTTCGATATGTTTTTTAGAGGTTTCATGTTGATTTAAAATCTTAGCGAGGTGCTTCCAATCTTTAAAACCTCCAATAGAAAGGGAACTTAAAGTAGAACCAAAAATAAACAAATTTTTGCTGTATGTTTAAAAAACACCCTGTATAGATACAGGGTGTCAGGGGTTTGATTCCAAATATCTTAATGCATAAAAATATGATTCATTTAAACAAAAAGTTTAGTATATCATGGGTCAAAACTCAATTATTTTAGAAAGAGAAAATGTTTAAAAGTTTGAGAAATTTAATTTTAGGGCCAATTTGCCGCCCTCTAAGGTTGCCGCCCCGGGCAGGGGGCCGACTTGCCCACCCCTAGCGCCGGCACTGCGGGAATTCACTCAGGAATTTTGGGAATAGATCGAAAATTCTTGCTGAATATTGGGAATTTTCTGAAGAAATAAACTTAATCATATTTCGTTCAGTGGATTGTTTTGTTCTACATATACGATGCGAAGAATTAAACTTCAATAATTGTGACACAAAAAATGTCTTTTCTGTCTTCTAGTACGAAAATTAATAATTTTTCAATGCTGTGAAAAATATACTATTCACAAAATAATAAAAATTATGAATTACTAGTTAATAAATATCGTTTTATTTTTCAGGACTGCCAGAATAAATGTTAATCACGTTTCTTTTGCTATAAATTAACATGTGATTTTAAAGAAAAAATATTCTCGAACATTAATTTTTAATTAATCTAAATTGTTCATTAACGCAAAATTGCTTTCTTTTCATGGAAAATTTTCCTTAATTTATTAAGTAAGGAAAATGTATGAAGGAAAAGTTTATAAGGAAAAGTGTTTGTATACTATAAAAACAAATTATGGAAAATTCTTGGATATAAATAGTAAAGCTCTTTTCTGAGACCTTGAAAGACAATTTTTCAATGGATTCCAAAGTACAAGGTAAACAAAAAAGTTCTTGCTGCTTTTAATGACCCACAGAAAGTGTAGCCTATTGTTAGTCCTCGAAGTAATCACCATCGGCATCTAGTACCTTCTGCCAACGTGTCTCTCCAGTTGTGTAATCCCTTTGAGGTAAAACTCTGGGATTTCGGACGCAAAAAAATACGCGAGCGTTTTGCGCATGTCTACTTCATTGGTGAAGGATTTCCCACAATGATAATTGTCCAGGGAATGGAAGAAGTGGTAATCTGATGGTGCAAGGTCTGGTGAGTAAGGTGGAGGACACAGTCACCCAACCAAGTAGCTGTATTAAATTCTTGGCTAGTCACGCGATATGCGGCTTAGCGTTATCTGTGAAGAACAGCACATCATTGAGATTAACCATGCTGGCTCCTTCTGTTGCAAAACTTGTTGCAATTGTTGCGAGTACAGGTCCGCAGTGACAGTTTGGCTTGTTCGTAGTAGCTCACAGCGAATCACTTGACGACTAGTCCAGCAGATACAAAGCATAATCTTGCGTAGGTAGGAGCACATGTCGTCTTGGCGCTTTGCGCAACAGTTTCCTGGGGTGGTGGTGTTATGGTATCATTCACAGCATTATCCCTAGACGCTTGACATATCGGCGACTTGATGCAGCACCTGAAAGGCCCACTTTGAAGTTGTAAAGCAAACAACACAGAATGAGCTCCATCG